>JARACY010002125.1:0-46709 GCA_029255725.1 Scrobipalpa atriplicella
TAACCATTACAAGGACTTCTGATTTAAGTAGCAACAGCATTTTTTTCTACCTTTAAATATTTACTACAAACGCCAAATAATACATTGTTATTTTAAACATCGAATATACTCATCTCTGAAATTTTAAACTACGGGCGCTGTAATTTTTGAGATCCTAAAAGTGAAATTTTTAATATTTAATATTTCAGGTAGCTCTCATGGACGAACATGCCATAGCTAATAAGCATAGGTGTATGATTACAGCAAAAAATTGACATTTTACATTTTTTTATTTTAATCGAGCTAGAAAATTGTTAATAGACAAGTAGTAGGTAAATATTTTCAAAAATTTGCGATTGCAAAAATTCTCAATTTATATAATATGGCATTATTATTACTCTGGATAAATTGCCCTTTGTTTGAGGAAGAATGGCGCCAAAGGAAAAGCAATTAACCGGAATGCAAATAGCGAGATGTATTGTGGAGTTGCACACATCTGCATCTGCATTCTGCATGCAAAGTAAAGGCCTGATCCCGGGTCCTATACGGGTTTCCTTTTGAACTTCCGTCGTAGAGCAAAACATGCATCGCTTTATTTATTCAACTCAAATCTAAATTAAGTCGAAAGAAAGCAACGCAGTAAAATTTCTGTGAAAAGTTGAAATATTAATCGCCTCTTAAATTAGCTGCTATTGTATAAGATAGGATGGTTCACATCAGAAGCATTCTTTTTCAAACCTACGTAACTTAAATTTGCTGTGCATGCAATCATTTCCTCGTGCACAAATGTTTACTGACCAAATCTTAAACGGTATACTTAAGGTTTGTTCAGTAAACATTTTAATATACCTATAAGTTATACCTACCTTATCTTATATTATAACTATTTTACACATTATAATATAACTAATCTACAACTCAACGAAATGGTGCGTCTGTAAAAGAGGGATGTAATTGTAATTAACTTTTAAAACAAAATACTTCAAGATAAATGATACTCGATATAAGTCGACTTTTGGAACTTTACTAGAACCGTGCCTAAAAACTCAACTGAAATTCGTGTAAATGGTTACTTATATTACTTGTGAACAGGATAAAAAGCACGATTCAAATAAAATATTACATTTAATATTTTCTGAAACAGCAGAATATAAATAATCACTTTTCAGCTTTTTATATTATGCGCTGCCATATTTTAAAAAATGTAAATGTATTAGGGCTGTCAGTTACATAAAGCCAGATAATCGGCTCGGAAAACCTGCCGCTATGAAATGAGAAATTAATGGCTCGTATGTAGGGTTGCCAGTTGTCAGGCTCTGTAATAAAGCCGGGCACGGTCAAGGTTTAGAATGCTTATCCGATCAAAGCAGACGATGTCGGGTCTGTCCAGAGCAGGTCATCTAAAACCTCTTGTTAGTATTAAGCGAGTCACGTGCATACTACAAAGTGAGGTCTGCGTATATAAAAATATGTAGTAGGTACTAGTAAATAAGTACACTAAGTACCTACCCATCTAAATTATTCGCGCATAATGTTCGAAGTTGCTAGAAATTTAGAGGCCCGGGCGACAAAACTGCTTGAATCAGTTGCGCACAGTCGGATCTTTCTTTTCCGTATTGTGAGTGCAAAAGAAAGATCCGACTATTGCGCAACTATTTTGTTGCCAGTGCACGCATAGCCTTTAGTGATGTAAACACATGACACACAATTTTATTACAGTAAAGGGATGCATCAAGATTGACAGTCCTATTTACTAGATTATTTTGCCTCGATTAAAAGAATAAATCTGTAATCTTAGGCGTGACAACCCTTCTCGTGGCCGCTCTTCGTGTAATACTGGCTGCAATTAATTAAAATGGCGTACACGTGTAAGGTCTCTCTCCGAGGATTGGTCATCAAAGTTTATGTTATGATTATGAACCACTGTATCGTAAGGAACATTACACTTGAGATTATAGGTATTTGGTTCAAATGCCAATGGTACAATATCTTTGATTATCGTGTCGATTTATTTTCTTTAGGTAAATTGTGATTTGTTATATTTTCATAATCCTTTTTTTTTTAGTATAATTTTCAACTATTAAAAACACTGTAGTTCTACCAAAGTACACTAAAAATAGGTAAATTGAATAAATGATACTGGGATGATGTCAAACTTTGCATAATAAAATTGTAGAGTTTTTCTACTCTGATAAATGTTCTGATGGATACCAATTTATTACTTTGATGTAAAAGCTACAATTTTTATCCGTTCTGTACAAATACAATTTCGAAAATTCGGAGTATTTCAGCTAAATGACAACAAAGAGATTGAACGAAAGTTTCCCGAACAGAGAGGTAGAAAATTGATATTTGTTGAACGATCAACGTCCGCTGTGGCCGTCGGTTCCAAAATAGTATTTTTAATCAATTTTATCAAAGAAGAGAGTTCCATATTTTTTATCACAATAGTAATAAGTAAAATGCAGATTATGTCCAGGTAACAATACTACGTTCTGACATCCCATCGTAAAAACAACGTTGCTTGGCCTAACGGCCTAACCCAAACTCTAAACTTATACTATAAGTACTACAATTTATCAAAGATTGTAATATGTAATTATACTCCTAGAAATTGAGAGTAAGTACTTATTTGAAAGATGTTAACATTTTGAGATAGTACACAAGACAAATGCAGAGCTAGAGCTGTATTTAAGGCTGTTAAAAAAATAAGTGGTATTTAAAAAATTAGTAACATTTTTGAACGTTCTTAAATATGACAGATGTGAAGTAATCCTCCGAACTAGCACCATCACTCAACCATGAATAAGGAACGTTGTTTCAAAGACTCATCACTTGTGAGCAGAACCTTCCAGGATACAACTTTAATTATATCCATTTAACTTGGGAGAACTTTGCCCAAAAGTACTATCGTGTGGGTAACGCGTGACGTCACACGCTACAGAGCGGTAATATTCTGCTCAACTTAGCAATAATTCTAAACAATGGATAAAATATTTCGATGTGATATTTTTTTGTGATTGTTTCCCACACATAAAAGTTAGGTGGGCACCATAGTAACCTTTATCACAGAATATTTATAGTACTATAGACTAAATAACCTTTACAAGTGCTAGAAATTTTAATGGTTCCATGCCCTGGAGTTTGAAACTGAAGGATTAAATTTTAATATTATAGCCTATTTTAATACCGGAAATGCAAAAAATAATAATAATGATAAAACAGCCTGAATCTTTATCGTAGTTCGTTTACGCACTGTTGTACAGTACATACCTATGTAAATAAAATGAGTATTCCAAATAGCTTTTGCAAATTAATTACATTTTATCAATAAAAGGTTTCGACTGTAGAGAAATAAGTGATTGTTCATTTTAGCTGCGTTGAAGGGAAAAGCAATTAGCTAGAATGCAAATAGAAGAATATACAGGGTGTAAGAAAAAGCATTGTTATATCGTATAACGCTCTTTTGATTAGGCAGAACGTTGCCTGGCAGAAATTGCTACTTTAGCAAAAAGACCGCCTAAGTTGTTCTTTTGTTGTGTGTATTAATGTTGTATGTATTTCCTTAAGTGCAATAAAGTATATTAAAATTGAAAGATAATTGAGGTTAATTATTTTAGAAATTTAATGCCTACGGAAAGTCAACGTTCAAGTTTAAGTGGAAACACGTTCCTTCTGTCTCTCAAGGGCATGGACGCATAAGGGTTTAAATTTTATTTTTTGCCAATGTTCTTTCATCTTACAACGACTAATGAACCCTAGTGTCGGAATTTTTACTAAGTTGTACCCATAAATGACTGAATGAAATGATATATTCATACTTCGCTAAGTATACCATACCACTACTATTGTGTCTGAGACCGATCGGCTAAATGTTTTTTCCGTCCCTTCGAAGCAGTAAATTTGCAGTTGTCAGAAAATCGGGCCATACTTAGATTCCGAAAGGACAGAAAAGATAACCATATGGGATCGTAACACCCTGTTTTACAGAGGTGAACACATTTGCATGCAAAGCGGGCCTCGATCCGATCGTTTCTGTTTAGGCTTCTTTCTGAAGCGTTCAATTTGAAGCTAAATTCAATGGCAAAGTACAATTTGATACAACATGTCTAATAAATGATTCATATAGCGTCAGGCAGGTGGGCCAGACTAGCTTTTCTCCCGTGAAAAAAGAAGCCCATCATAATATAATATACCGATCTTTATTTAAGAAATATTCCCGTGAGGTGCCAGGTCAGCAGCTTCATCCTCTATGCTGTCGCGGGTATCATAAGCTGGCCTAGGATATTATTTGAAATCCAGAAAATGAGCATTGGCATAAAATACTTAAATGTAAAAATGTCATATTGCGGTTGCTGATCCGCAAGTATTATGTTTAGGCAATTATCTCACGATTATAAAAGCCCATGTCCTGCAGTAGACTATTGTACCGGATGTTGTAGTAGCTGATATACTAAATAATATAAATATACCTGCTTGTTTTCTAAACCTTTATTCCAAAAGGTTGAACTGTCAGAGGGTCTCTGCCATCCTCCGTCCGCGTTCAGAGGTATTGTCTAATTAACCTGCCTCTGACGCGATTTATGGCCGTCGTTATAACGAGCTCGTTTCCAGAACCTTCCCTCGTCCTTATCGATTGGGAGAGTTGGCTTAAATTAACCTTTTTATACGTTATTGTGTATGAAAAATGGAAATTTAATACTTTACTTCATTTTAAGTATCAGTCGATATAAAAAAATATTTCTATGTCAATTTCTATTACGTGGGTAAATGTACATTTTTATAAATAAAAAAATCTACCTTTTTTTACCTTAAATTTTGCCAGGTCAATGATACCTATAGACCTAGGCAACATATACAAAATGTTTCACCCTTCAATATAAAATAGACAACTAAAACACTCAGATAGAAAAATAAACCGTGTGACTGAAACCCGTATGAGCAGATATTTTTGTAACATTGTTTATTTTGTAGTATTTGTATTAAACATCGCGTGATCGTGCTATCTCGATGACTTTCAACAATTTCACGATAAAAATACTTTTATAGAAATATCACGTTGAAATATGATAATATACAATTGCAAACATGCATAATATAAATAAATCAAAACACAAGGTATATGCTATAAGCAGTCCGTTAAGTCCGTTATTTCACCTGTCCGTTGATAACTATTCCGGCGGTCGCCTCGCACCGGAAGTTATGAGAGCAACGTTTCCGCCATGAATAATACGCGAACCGTTGTTTCAACCCGAACTTCCCAAATGCTAATTCAAATCTAAAACTTCATGTTTGTCTAATACTCATATCCAAGCCTCAAATATTATTTAATAAATAGGTTCATAGGTTATTATTCAAGAAATAGTGCGATCCCTTTATATCTTGGAGAGTTGTGAAGATATAACATTCAAATAGCTCAAAAGACGCGTATTTACAAGAGCTGTAAGGCAAAAGGAATTATTCGAGAAAATCAAAAATGAAAATAGTCATGGCCGAATTAGTGAAAAAAATTGTAATTCGTTCGTTTGGCGCTCGATATTTTGGAAACGAAGTATAATATCAAAAAAAATAAAAAAACGGCTAGGGACAGTAAGTCAGCTACAATTTGAGCTTATAACACGAGCCTATGAAATACGTTTAACACAAATCCATGCCAGAGATTTTTTTTAAGCTTCTTTTTCATATTTATTTACCAGCTGCAAATGAAATCAGTGTAAAGGGGATTACAAACTGTCATTCAAACGTAAATAAATTACATTGTTTGCTTTTCTCTCACGCCGTTTATTTATAAATACTCTGCTAGCCATTTTGCTGCGCAAACTGACTAAATGAAGGGTTTTACCACGCTGACTACATTTACATCTAGACAAATTATAAATGTAGTTAGATAACTTCTTGTTCCCTTTTTTGTAGGCTGATAAATTGAATAAGTAAAATTAAACATTTTGTTGTTCATTAACAAGATGTTGAAGTCTGTTGGTCTGTAACCCAAATTAAAAGACCCAAAAATGTTAAAAGATCAAGTAAATTAGGAGAAAAGATGCTCATTAGGGACGTTGTAGACAATTTACTATTACAGAAAAACTGTCAACTGATTTTACGAAATAAAAACATTGAAATGGATCGGTCTTTGAAACTTTGTGAAATAAACATTTTTTTTTTATCTGATAATACCGGGTGTAAGGGACAGCACCCGAGTCAGTTTTTTTTTTTTCACTTAAGAAGGTATTATTTATGGTAGGGAAAGGTTTTACTCGTAGGTACTTCTTGTTTATGCACTACTCAGGTCAAACTTAAATTATTAAGAACATATACACATTGTTTTACAAACTTTTTTATCGGTGATAAATAAGCGAATAATCAAAAAATTCGCTAAGGTAAATAAACAGTAACAATTTACATATTATACTCATATAAAATATATATGAAACTAGAAGATAATAGCCCGAGAACATGGTTTGCTTATTTTTTCAATATTTTTAACAAAAATAAATCATAAACTCAGGTCTAAAAAACGTTTTGAGGTAGTTGTATTCTTTAATTATAAGTCAGAACTGCGAAATTTTTACTGAATATATTCCTCAAACTATAAGCTAGGGCATAGTTTGCTCACCTTTTTGAAATTTTGTGTATATTTTTATTTAAATCGCATTTTTGTGCGATTTTCGAAAAAAAATGGCGTGACGAACGATATTTTCAATGGCGTTTTGTTCGATATTTGAATAGCTCGAAATCAACTTGCTTATTGACATAAGGCTTACTTCAAAGACTCAAAATGTTGCTACTTTTTTAAATTAATCTGCGAGTTCAAATACTTACACAATGGTGCTAATTCAGGACGCACTATTACTAATTCTAATTCTTTGTTAGCGCTGTCACTTTCTTAAATTTGACATAAGAACAGGATAGCAAACAAACACGTGACTTTGACATTCCTAATTTGACGTACGGCGCTTTAAATAAGGATTGACCATAGAGCGTGCTCACTAATTTTACTAAATTAAGCAGTCTTATGTCAGATTAGGAATGTCAATGTCATGTGTTTATTTGCTATCCTGTTCTTATGTCAAATATAAGAAAGTGACAGCGCTACTAACAATTAGAATTAGTAACTGGACGGCGTGAATCGAGGCCATGTCCCATGTCAAACCATGTCAATACCGGTCCCAAGACCTTTTAAATCTTGGAATTCAAAGATTCGCTCCACTATCCTTTACCTGTCCCTTCAATCAGCGTTGACTTCCTCAATCCCCGTGAACGCGGAGCGAAACAATGGATTTGCAATTCCTTTTTTTAGACTGACACGTTCTGATTGAATGTTTCAGTTTGTATTTTCTTTTTGCGCGAAACAATTCAAAGTATTTTGGTACAATTGTTATTTGCTTCTTAAATCATGAATTGTGATGATTACTAGAATTTGTTAATTTTCAATTTTGCAACTTCTACTATGGATAGAATGGCAATTTTATTGCATAGCCACGATGTAAATAAATTTCAATCTAAAAGAAAAAAAAATATTCGCATCCGTTGCAGCATGACAAAGTACTCTTTTCAAAGAAAAAAATATAGTGAGGTGATCAAATTACTTTTATCATGACAGTTAGTTATAGCTTGGCTTGGAGGTGGCTTGGGGTCTTATTTTAGAGGAAGGTTGTTTGTTCATAAAACATGTGAGATGTTAACCTTTACATTATAAAGAGAATAATAAGTAAAATATGATGTCAGGGCATTTTGATAAGCCGGCTTCCACACGTCGAGAAAACCTCCGAGGCCCATTCCGTCGCGGAGTTTAATGAAATGTGCCATGACGTGTTGCGCGGCTTATGACGTTACATCTGCCTGAATAAATCCGCGAATTTATGATCTCCGGCTAAGAGTCATACGAGGGTAATTTCTAATGTGAGATTATTGTGTGCTGATGATAAAATATATACAATTTAAACCGAAATAATTAGCTCTGCACTAAAAAGTGTTTTTTTTTTTAATTGACCACTGAAATTAGTTTATAAAAAATATTATTACTTCTGAGTATCTATTTTCTATAATAGTTCCATCTGAAAAATATTTTGTAGGAATAGTTTAAGTATTAGATCAAAGATCTAAAGGCTGCTACACACTATGCCGGCGGCATAGGAGCCTTAAAGATCCTATTTGTTATATTTTTTGTTTTCTTTCTTGAACTGTCAAATCTGCCTGCGAAGTAATAGTATTTTTATCATCTATACTTATTTTACAGTGGAGCATTTCATAACGTGGAAAATTATTCTACGATCGATTCTCGAAACGTACCAACATGATCATCGAGACGGAAAGACAACATCACCTAGGTCATAACACCCCACCTCAGCCCATCTGCTATGTAGGACATCGGTGATTTACTCTAGCTAATAAAGTAACTGTATGAAACAATAAACATACCTACCTAATAAATGCCTGCTGAATTCCAATTCGATCGATTTAGTTAATACTCATTTTACTTTTTATCGGGTCTATTCGCGATAGATTTAGTTAAGTCATAATCGTACCTAACACTTCATCAGCATTTGTCTTATACATAGGACATCGGTACATTCCTCTAAACACCGACAAAGAAATAAAACACAAATCCACTTCCAATAAGATGTTTGCCTTATTTATGAATGACACTGCCGTTAGATGGACCGTATCAGCTGAATTACAACACCTCGTCTTCATCTATAGTCCTACTTAAAATACATCGTTGATTTTCACTGAACACTGTCACACAATGCCTGCCTGTCAGTACTGTTAAGATGAAACGCATCAGCTGAGCACAACACATCGTCCCATAGTCCTACACATAGGACACCGTTACGGTAATTTACGCTTAACACCGTCACAATCAATAAAGCTGAGCGAAATTACTCGAAGCGCCCGCGGTTGAAGGGTTCCCCATAAATTACGTAATTGCCAGGTTAATTAGACAATTTCTCCCAACTCGAACGCTAATGTCTTGTCGCTCACTGGCACGCAAATAAAAAGTTTATGTGAGGTTTTACGGCGTCAGAAATAAAAAACAGGTTAAAATGGTCGGTTTACTTTTTTAATTTCGTTCCGCCTATTCAACTGCTCCATTGACCAACAACACCATCCATATTGCGTTGATAAAATTTTGCAATGGATGTCACGTTCAGTCCTTTTTTTTCTATTCTATACTAAATCAGTAAAAATCCAGTATCACACAAAAACAAATTTTGCATTGAAAAAGTAAAGAGCAAATTTCTTGGTGTTTTAATTAATTACACGTAGATTCGGCACACTGCGTAATAGCTACAGGCTACCATTAGTTAGTGGAATTACTCGAAACGCCGAGAATCAGGGGTGAGTCGTAAATCGCGTAATAGAGGTTAATTAAAAGGTCCCTCTGAATACCGCCGCTTTGGTACTTAAATGCTCGGTAAGTTGCGCGCGGAACTTTGACGCTGTGAAAACGCTGTCTGCTTTTGTCCTATAAATATGACATTTGACACATCTGAGGACAGTAAATGTTACAGCTGTCAATGACGCGATATTGGATCTCACACTACATGCAATTTAACCCTCTGCTTATCAAATAGTGCAGTGCACCCTTGTTGCCGATGAAAAAATAATAAACAAGTACCTAAATAAAATCATACTGAAGTATTCTACACAATGTGGTGACAATTTGAATGAATCAATAACAGTTTTTTTTTTTACTTGGTATGGGTTAGAGTCGACGATGCTATATATATTATATATATTATGCTCAGAAACCGTTTCATCCAAAAACAAATGAATTCTCAACAATACGCGATAAACAAAGAATGTAAATCAGTAACGGCAGTCGTTTAGTCGAATTAGATTTGCTAAGAAAGGACATTTTGCTCACAAAAAATATTTCTACACAAAGGCTATATTTTTACTTTGATATTCTTTGCACGTTTTTCCATTAAGATTTAATATAAAAAGGTTTAATGTATTTGCGAAAGTTCACCCAGTTCTGCTTATTGAGGTATTTTGCTCCGTTTGGGCGAAATTAGAAAGAACTGTGCATTTTTTAGCTTTACGATGGAAGTTTTGAGAGAGCCTGTTTTGAAATGAGCGCGGAGCGGGCGTAGGGCCCGCGCTTTGTATGCAAATGTGTTCAACTTCGCAATACATCTCGCTATTTGCATTCCTACTAATTGCTTTTCCTTTCGACGCTCAAACAAACGACCATCCTTTAGCCCCCTTATCGACACCACGGAAATGGCTTACGTCTACAAAATGCATGTGTTTAATTCGCCGTTCGCTTTATGTTTGTGTTAGTACAGTACAAAGCCTCATGTCATAAACATGGTTTACCCAATATATCTACAAACGATACAATTATTTCGAACAAAGGATCAAACGTTTGATATCGATGTTGATAAAACCAGGCAATTTGCCGCTAAGCCTATATTTTTGTGATACAAATTTAGTATACTTTATTATTGAAATTCTAAAATGAAATGAGATATAGCCTTACCTAACCTATCATGAAGAGATCGTGGAAGACATGTGCTCATAAGTGTTGAATCTTGAACCAACTTTTGTATTTGTGTTTAGTGAGCGACATTTGTATTTCTCTACCCTCAGTCGTCGCCGTATATACCTACTCATTATTACAGCCTGCCAAAACAGAGGCCATAAAACGAAACGGTCGCCAATATTCCTTATACAATAGTACGAAATATAGCACAACACAACCTGCCAACTATGTCAAAAGAAAATTGAAATGAAAAAACGACCGCGGGAACCGATTACTTACGATTCACTCTTTGGTGCCATTACGGAGACGTGCCCGTTTCTTTATTTGTTCGCCCATTTCTTAGGATCTGGCACATAATTGAATAAATTGCTCGCATTACATCACATTATAATGTAGATTCGTTCAAAGAAGCATTTGAGAATACTGACAAAATGCATTACATAAAATATGTAGGGACTTAGGTATGTAATTCGAGAAGGTCTCATTGCAATAGGGAAAGGTGTGAGCGTAGGTACATTTAGGAGGATTTCAGTGGAATTACGTAGCAAATGAGATGGCCGGGTCGCTCTCGACTTACCACCCACTACTCGTAGGTTTAACAAAGTTTCCCTTCTCTCATATCAAAGTAACCGAGCCCTAGAGCACCTGTCTTGTGGTTAATTTAATTATGCTGCTTTTATCTGCTGTCAGCGCCCGGAGTCCCGGAGCCCTCGTACCTCGGAGCCGCGCGGGTCTGCGGTCGCCGCTCCGCTAAACACCGCACATCACCGGCTAATGTACTGAAACCTCCCTCGGACATAACTACCTCGTAAAATTTCATTTTTACGATACCATCCACCACTAACTTTTATATACTGCAACTACATAAATTGTGCCAGGAAGCTTAGTAGAAATCTCGTTTAAGTGAAAATTTGCAGTAACTCGTTGGGTTTCGGCGTTCCATTTCGCACGTACCTATCTATCCAGGCTTGAGTGGAATAATTCTGACTGCGCTCTGATTTGCAAATCAGCTCTTCCAGCAGGCTTAAGCGTCGTCCGCTGGGTAAGCTAAGCTAAGACAATCAGCGTTTAGTACATAATCCTCGAGACCTAGATTGCTCTCAGTCACAATTTATGATTTTAACAAAAAATAAAACGATGTAAAAACGGAGTTTGCCCAGCTACGAACACTAATGAGCGCCAACTACGATAACGATGGAAAAGAAACAGCAAATAAAAGTTTTCAAAAACGGGATAATATTAGCGAAATAGCAGACAGAAAATTGCCTCAATGTAGAGCTTCAGAAAATCCTTTACAAATCTTTGCAAATGGTTACGTCATTCATTGGTTATACGGGTTCTTTTATGAGAGACCTCCTGGCGACGAGCGCAGAGCGTAGGCGCCTACACAGGGCAGGGGTCGGCGCGATCGGACAGTAAGATAACTGCTACAGAAATTAAATCCAATGAGATTGCGGGCTGTTAGGGTGGAACTTCCATTAGAGAAGAGAAGCGCTTAGTAACATAGAAGTACACTGTTGCACACGTCAAAGAAAATTTATATCTTGTATAAGTACTATATCCTTCTATACCTATAACAATAAGTGTAGACTTTACACTGTAGAGGCTTTATAGGTTTATTAGAGTTTGTTTGCTTGAACATTTTTCACTTTATCGAAGGCTTTATAGAAATCACAATCACTACATACTTAATGTTGCTATAGCTAGGCACAAAGAGACTATTGAGGTGCCATTATTTCGTTGAATTTATTCATTCCTTATTTTTTATATTTCGACACAACATACAACATAAGTATGCCAAGTATTAGTAGTAGTAGTTATGCTTTTAGTTACTTAACATAAATAACATAAAAGGTAATCCTACGTAGGAAGCGATTTGCCATTTTAGTTTATGTTAGCTAGGTTCTTAATTTTTTAAATTTAATCCTTTCAAGTGAAAAGGTATAACTTAAATAAAAGACTAGTCGCTAAAATCTTTCAATAAATTCCTTTCGCTAAGAAATGCTGTTCAATGTTCCGTCTTTGCCGTGGAGCGACAGCTTTAAACTTTTATTTCGTTTCACAGCGTTGAAATACATTATGACAAACGGCAAAGTTTCTTGGCTTCAAATAAGAGACATTTCTTTATAAGTTTTGAGGCTACGGCTACGGATGTTGTCTACAGAGGAAATATTACACGACTGTGAAATCTACTTAAGTACTGCTTTTTGATGATAAATATTTCTATAATTTTAATGAAATTTAATGTTTCAATAACCCCATAGCTGCATTATGTTCATCCTACTCCCTATAATTATTATACGTCCTCAAATTTATTAGATCCAGATTTAATAAAAAAAAATACGCTTTACCTATCCATAACATTTATACGGAGGAATAATCTATGTACACAGAAATGACAGAAGACTCATCCCTATAGCCCAGCAGTGGACTTTCCTCATATTATAGATCTACGTTTTCACTAAATAGAAGACTTCTATGAGACTCCTATTAGAAGTCACCATGTACAATTAACAAAAGTTCTTGACGCGTCTCTGCCCGGCCTCTGTTTTCACTCCACAATTTCTTTGTAACCAACAGAGAGTGTGTGCACACTAGTTCGCTTTGATAAATAATTAAACGTTTAAGGTGCCTTCACACTAGACTTACGTGGCGTACGTGATGTGTGCTGACGGCTGTAATGGAACTACAGTTTTCTTAGAAAATGTATGAAAATTCAATGTTTAGATACACACTTGTCTTACGTGTCGTCGCTGATGCAACCTTATCCCACTGTGTGTCTTGCATACATTGCATCATCTTGCATCAGGTGATGTACGCAGATGCAACAATACGTCAGCCGACGTGGGTGGTCGTGGGTGACGTGGGAATGTCGCTGTCCGTGCGAGATAGATATTGTGCAAGCGAGAAAGTATTCTAGTCCGCGCGCACGAGATGAGATGGATAGTCAGTGTGCGAGCGAGAAAGTATTATAACACAGCGAACAACACAAGCGAACACTCCGACGACGGCCTAGCTCTTGTGATGCGTGTCGCGTACGTCGCGTAAGTCTAGTGTGAAGGCACCTTAAGCACTGGGGCCTCGCCATACGAGTCCTGCCAGTGCAAATTATCTCTTACGCCATATATCATAAGCAGACATGCTTCTCGCTCCATTTAATACTCATTATGACTTAAAACTCTACCCCTTTTAAAGTTTTTATTCCATTTTTTAGCGAGTGGAGGGAAAAGTTTTTCGTACAATGGGAGTTTTGGGTTCTTTTACTACGACGAAATGAGTTGTTAATGTTAGAGCTACTTACTGCGAAGTAGTGTGTTGAAATATTCGCTACTTACAGCATATTGAGTATAAGTACTAGTGACTGATACTTGAGCGAATGTATATAAATATTTTCAAATGTAGGTACGCATCAGATTAACACCGAAAATCAGATTTTCTTTTTCCTTTCGTTTTTAAGAAATGTAACCATAATTCGAGCAACATCAAATAAATTCAAACAAACATTTGACGATATTTACAAATCCAGATTGGACGATGAGAAGATTGAAAAAATAATCTTTTCTTTTATCATGCAAACCCATAACACTCCACGAATGCCCATTAACTGTCGACCTCAATTTCTGCATTTTACCGTCTTTCATCTACCGTAAAATGGGATCTCTTTGTGGATAATCATTATTCTTTTCAAAACACAAACGAGTACGCTTCATAAATATTGGAGTAACAGGGCCCAGTTTTTTTATAACCCGGCAAAGACGGGACGGAAATTGGGTGTCTTGTTTCGCCGCAGTCGGCACGGCAGCAGAAAATAGAGGCAAAAAGTCCTCGGACAGGCTGTGTGTATTTATCACCACTTAGCGTCCCACCCTGCTCACTTGCTATCACGGAAAATTGAATCCTTTCGACCTCAATTGAAATATCACATTGAAAGGAACAAATCTGAAAATACCATTTGAAAAATGATTGCCGGGGCGGGTAGACTGGGCTTATGCCAACGAAATATCGAGTTTACTTCCGCTGTGCAAAGCGAGACTTTCATTCAATCTCTGCGCTGTCATCTCAGCTAAAATGCATCGGAAATTGCATTTACAATGCGACCGGGGCGAACTTTGTAATGACGTATTTTTTATTCCATTTACTCTGAAATAACCTAGTCGTTTAGAAGTTTGTGAGCGCAGGGTAATAAATCACAGGGTTGGTAGCGAGTGAGTTATAAGGTTAGAGTTGCACGCCGGCAGATCTTTAACACCCTCATGCTAGTTTCCTAATTTTGATAGATTCCTTCTGAAACATTATTCATCTTAACGGTACTATTTATAAATGTATTTTAGTAACCACTGATAGGTACAAATGAAGCGGCTTTTATTAATTTTGGAGCGAATCGCAATTAATGAGCCACGAATCATTAACTCCTCAATATATAACGGCACAGTGAAAGTTATAATAGTGTGATCAGTCGTAGTCAGAGTATCAATGGTAAAATTGTCAGTAACTCTCAGTATCTTTCTATCTATTTATTTGCCAGTTGCATTAGTCCACTGTATCGACAAATAAATGTGCTTGTATTTGTAACAAGAAATTATTTCACAACTTAGGCTGGAAACATAAGCGTCCGCTCAAAGAAGCGGATCGTCCGCAACTGATCGAAAATACAAGCAATTGTATGGAACGAAACATATGGAGCGGATCGTCCGCTCTGTCGCGGCGGCCAGATGTCAAAAGACAAAAAGTTTGTAGCAAAGTTATGATTTGCGGATTCGAAATTTTAACATCTGCCAAGAAGCAAAGAAGAAGGAATTTAAGCCGCAACGTATGTCAAATGTTATTGACAGAGAGCCGCTGGCGGACGGCGGATGAATATGTTTCGATAGAGCGGACGATCCGCTCGAAAAAGCGGAAGATTATATTTCGACCCTTACTGCGAAAGAAAAGATTTTTACCGACATAACTTTTTGCCTTTTGACTGGCAGTTCTTTATGTAGAACTTCTTTTACACGACCCAAAGAAGCTTGTAGAGACGAGGACGATTGTAGAGACGTCAACATTAAAATGGAATCCGTATTATTGGCGATCGCTGATATCTTGGTACGAATGAGCGCTATTTTTCACCACCAACAATGGAATAGACCGATATTAGAGAACGAATGAAATAAAAGTGGGACTTAGCTAGAGGAAATAGAGAATTCAGCAGTTCCTGAGATAATACTTATTCTTTTTATATCGACGATGATTTAAGATAGAAAACAGTATGTGAAGGTGTGAAATTAATGGCAATTTAAATTATGTGCTAAATGCTGATTCTAAATTAGTACGTAGGTATTTTCTGTTTGGTAAACATTAGTACCTACAAGAAAGCTCAGAAAGCAGAATAAAGGAAGCTGGCAATTCCTTCCCGTAGGTACTTTAGCAACGTCGATCTTAAACTCTTAAATGTGAAAGTTTTGTAATGTGTGTTTGTTTTTATTCTGTTTTAGCTTTTACGCTAAAACGGTTGGACGTAATGACAAATGATTTAAAATTAACTATCCAGATTTCCATGGGAAAGTTCATAAAGCCGCGGAAGATACTCAGTTTTTAATGATTATGAATGTTCGTAGACTTTGAAATTCTGATATAATTAAAGTAATGCTTCATATCTACGCATGTATGTACTTAGTCGGTGATATGTTTTGTTTCAGGGAGAAGATGGACAATGTTCGAGGAGCCGTTCAATGACAGCATGTGGTCGCGGCGAGCTATGAGCTCGCGGGAGGCGGGCGGGCCGGCCGCGCCGCCGGGCCGCGCGGTCCCACCGGCCGGCCAAGCGGACCGGCCCCAAACTGAGCCCTATAGCGGTTCGGCCGCGCCGCCAAGTCACGTGGTCTCACCGGCCGGCCACTCACACCTGCCCCGCACCGCGTCCTATAGCGGTCCGCCCGCGCCGCCGAGCCGCGCGTCCCGACCCACCGCCCGCCCAGACCGGCAGCGCACTGCGCCCTACACTATACAAAACCTCACGCTTATTAGGCTATGTCTACAATCTCTACGTGTGATATCATATTTATATCATATTGCCGACTTCCGCGCACCCCGAGTGCGCGCAAACTTTAATTTTTCAAAGCGTCCGCTAGTCAAGTTAAAAGCAACCGTGAATAATTTATTTAGCTTTCGAACTAGGACAGTGGGTGTTAGTTGTTTATTAGTGAATGCAATAGTGCAATTATTCGTCGTTGCCAAGGGTGCGTGGTGTGGGTGGTGGCGCGGAGGGCGGGTGCGGCGGCGGGGGGCGTTGCGGCGCGCGCACGTGCTGGCGCTGCTGTGCCTGAGCGCGCTGGGCAGCCGCAGCGAGGGCCGGCGCGACGAGGACCTGCACATCGGTGGCATCTTCCCCATGGAGGGAGAGGGTGGCTGGCAGGGGGGGCAGGCCTGCAAGCCCGCCGCGGAGCTCGCGCTCGCCGATGTCAACGCACGCTCCGACCTTCTCACCGGGTTCAAACTGTTTATACACAGCAACGACAGCAAGGTTTGTATAATTTTGTAGTATCTATAAGTATTTATTAATAATAGTATAGTTACCATAGACAGTTATGAACTTTACTACCTCTATACATTCAATACTGTGCCTCGCATCAGAAATAGAATAGCATATCACTTCTTCTTCTGAGGGTGTCCTCCAATTTTAGGAAATGGGCAGCAGTATTCTCACAAATCTTGAAATGCTATCGAGAATTCGATTAGATCCACTACGAATAGGACACCTATAAAGTTGAGACCAGATTGGTATTTTTTTAATAGGTACCTTAAATCTAAATAACATCACATTCTATAATCAAATCGTCCATGAAAATTTTCTTTCTCGGTATAACTTCACATTAAATCAGTCCTTGAATGTTTAATCACATTGAAACGCAAACTTTGTCCCCAAAGTTGGTGGAAATGTCAATCATAATTAGAATTTGCGTAATGCAGTCATTATGTTACCCATGATGAGCAGTCAATCCATTAGTGTATGGATCCAGTTTGCCTGAGATATATATAGGGTGTAAGGGATAGCTTCCCGCAAACTGATAGGGGTTACTCAGTCAACGAAACTGAACAACTTCTACCAAGAAATTATTTCAGGAGATGATTTTTTTTTTACTTATCCATACAAAATTATCATCTTGTTTCTTTGTGAAAGAAAATACATAAATTTATTATTTAAAATGAAATGAAATGTGTTTCTTTGTGAGGAAATAAATACATTTATTATTATCTCAATCAGACAATTTGTATTGAAAAGCATTTTTTTTATTTCCTGAAAGAATTTCCTGGTGATAGTTGTTCAGTTTCGTTGACTGAGCAACCCCTATAAGTTTGCCGGAAGCTGCCCTTACACCCCGTATTTCATGAAATATTAGGCGCCTTGAGAGTAGAGATGGTAGAGACGGACTTGGCATTTTCTAGCTGTCTCCGTTCCTCGGTAAATTATAAAAGATGGCCTTTCTAAAAGTAATATATTGTATTACCTAAATATTCGTTGTTTTCTACATCATTAATCACATTCTCATTCTTTCTAATAAGTTCTTTAACCATCAACAAAAATATTTTTCTTGCCTACAAAATAACTTTGATAAAAGTAAGGAACGTCATAATTATATGAAGAATAGGTATCCTACAATGTTAGTTGTGGAGACTGACGTCTAAGTTATGACTTAGTCTGCATCTGTCATAACAATTTTATTTATTCGTAAGTGTCAGATGCTACTATGAATGGAACAGATGGCCCACTATCCACTTACAACTTTAATATTTTGTTATTGAGTACCAATTTTCCGTCCACACAAAGACCGCTTAGACTACATAAAGGCCGAGATTCTCTTGTCCGTCGTTCCCAGTAAGTGACTTTAGAGACTATACTATAGGCGGTTATAGGCCCGATATTGCAGCGAGGGTGAACCTGACGTTCGATTCAATTACCGACAATTTATGAATGGCTCAGGAAAGAAAATTTTATTGGATAGAGCCGATCCGGTTCAACGTAATTTCCCGCTTATCGATTATTGAAGGAAGGGGCGATTGACATTTCGAACCTGGATTTGACGACGCCGCGATTGTGATCTGAAATACTTATTAAATGATTACCGCTTTGAAACTGGTATCGCTATAGATGGAGCCGAAAATTTTGGTGTATTGCAATTTAGGCGAAAGGCTGATAACCAATCACTGAAGAAATATAAAGTTCGTTTATTTATGACTCCTAGTCAACCGTAGCAAAAACACTCTTTTAAGTGGTTGTTAACGCTCTGCCTTCATCGTAAGGGATACAGCCGTGACTTTATGTATGTAAAACAGCCTGAAATTCTTGGGATACCCTCTTCAACATTATTGGGTAACGATAACAATAGGTACTAGTAGTTTTCCCATATTTTAATTTAAGATATTTGGATAAGGGCGGTCCAATTAAAAGTTTCGAAATATATCGTGGAATTAGTCTTACCCAGCCCCAAATTTCTCACAATATAAATTTTGAGGTAACTTCTGTTGTTTGAGAGTAACGTTGGAATTAATTAAATGTGACCCAAGTCTGCCCGCTGGTTTTACATAAATATCACATGTTTTTTGTGATAAAATTAGTCGTCCTTTGTAAAGTCTATTTTTATGTCTTTGGTGTACCTATGTTTTTACCGAACAAAAGCCTAATTTACTTGATTGATGATTTCTGTGTCACTCTCAGAATCTTAAAATAGGTTCAACAGTCCGTTACTTTCAGTTAAGTAATCAGGAGAAAGCTTTTCTAGCTTCTATTTTATTTAATTCCGTAAACATTAAATTCCTTTCGAAGGAACTTCGTAATATAATAAGTAGGTTAGGTACTTACGTTATCGTGTCTTAAAAATTAAAAAATAATCTTGTGGTTCTTTTCAGGTTTAGTTATATTTTACTCTGCTACCTAATAAGTAACTATATATATCATGTAGCATTAGGTATTCTTGGTATCACGAACGAAAACAAATCATAATTTTCCTGGGAAATCAACCTAAATCAGGGTTCAATCTTGAAACTATAAACGTGGATTAAATAATCAACATAATTTCAACTTTGTGATATCAAAATCATGAGTAGAACTCATGTTTAACCCCGGAACGCATAATACAGATGTTTTCAATTCGTCATCATCTCCCTAGCCTTCTCCCGTATTTCTTGAGGTTGGGGGATATAACGAGGATTCTGGTTTTTATTTATACAAAGCGATTGCCATCTGATCTCCGCAAACGCAACCCAGATTAGGCCTTAGCCGTAGTGTCCAACCCAACTGTCAAAGTTTTCAAGCTAAGCTGCCTCTGGATTAACGACTAATATCTACGATATTAACCGGGACCAACAGCTAAACGCGCCTTTCGAAGCACTGAAATGCTCGAGTTGTTATACCACCCACCCATCCATGGCCTAGCCACGACGATGGTTGCTTAACATTCGTTATCAGAATGAATGAGCACTAACCACTTGACCACAAGCGCTTTTATGATCAAAATATAGGTACCTCCTCATAGTTTCACTCAAAGGTATCACCGGCACCGGCTTGCTTGTAGATAAGTACGGCTGAATGATTCCAATTCGCCGCCTGGCTTATTGCGACTATCTATCCTCCAATCAAAGTCAGACGGCAAGCTATTCGCTGTGTTCCGCCAGTATCCTGTATGTTATACGCCAATGCTTTTGAGCATTCTGATAGACGACCCTATCTCGGTCGCCTCTGTCCTAGACGAGAGTATGAGCATTAGGGCATTTGTGCACTGATCCGTATCCAATCCGAATCTGTATCCAATCTTCCTCCTAACCCTATACTTAATTGTATGACAGCTTGTGAACTTTATCCATACACGTTTCATATGGATGTGTTTTAGATATGTAGGTAGTTATTGGATATGGATATATGGATTAAATATGGACAAGTACACAAACGGCCACGCTTCATATACCAACACATTAAAAACTCAATTTCTGCCAAGACATTCTAATACAAATTTACTGCCTCTTGAAGAGGAAAAAAGATTTTGGCTTCAATGTCATAGTTAATTCATTATCTGGCAGAAGTCGTTCAAACGGCAGCCTGGCAAAATTATCTCCGCTACTCGCGATACTTGCCAAGAGATAAAAGCCCAAGGTTTAATGAACATTTTATTACTTCAGCAATAAATAAAATTCTAATTTTTGCGGATGATTAATTCATGTTCAGAAAAATTGTTGTTGTTTCTGGCGCTCTATAAATTAATGGAATTCTACAGAAAATATTAAAAAGATTTACTATTGATTGTAACATTTATCTTTTTTCTCAGTGTGAACCCGGTCTGGGAGCGAGTGTGATGTACAACTTGCTCTACAACCCACCACAGAAGTTGCTGCTGCTCGCTGGTTGCTCTACTGTGTGCACGACTGTCGCTGAAGCAGCCAAGATGTGGAATCTTATGGTGGTATGTACTTTTGATCTATTTCATTGTTTCATACATACCTCGATTTTTCCTATACAAAGGTAATTTTCAGGAGCACAAAGAACACATTTTGTGTCTTCGACTGTCGTCTTTTTTGTTAATGTTTGATTTCACTCATTTTACTTAGTTAAAAAGGTAATATGCCTAAGTATATTTTACCACGAAAAATTATCGCGAGTGACCCAGTAACTACGAGTAAATATAGTATCCTATGTTGGTATCCTATCCTCGGATCCTATGTTATATTTGACGTGTCTATCATTTGCACGTCATAGTATTTGTAGTTAGGTGAATAGATTTCAGAATATGGAGAAACGTACTGTCATGTTGAGTCAGTTAATAATTGATTATCAGATCTCTGACACGTGAAAGCTGACTGTAGGAGGTATCATAACACAAAGGTTAAACTATGCTAACCTTTGTTGTATTAAATCAAGCAACAATACCGCACAGTTGAGGCAATTTTAGTAGTTTGGAATTGTAAAATAATATGTTGTACCAGGAAACTTTATACAACACTGTTCATTCGTGTAACATTACACATAAATTAGTAGCAATATCTAATAATATTTTGTAGTATGTTGTCAGGCTTAAGTGGCAGAAGCCAGCATTATTTTGCAAGGCTTACAATAAATGAAGTAAATCGCAACAGAATAGTGTCATAAACAAGATTTGATTGGGTAGATGACGTAGAACAGTGTAAGTACAGTGGTGTCGACTACAGCGTCATGGAATAATAATTAAAAATTGGCTATTTTTTGTAGCTCCCAGAAAGTATTTAAAGTTTCTTGTTGCTCATAATCATAACAAATACAACTTGGCAATCAGTTATGCAAAACAGGTTTAAAAGTTAACACCGAGCGATGTTAAAACCTTCAAGTTGGTTCGGAATGCATAAATTCATTTAGCTTCTTGTGAAAACTGGAGATAATTGAGTGGGTAAACTGGGTTAGCGTTAAGGTAGGTGTACACCTAGAACATTCGCTTGTAATAAGTTAGTTACCGTCCGTAGCGTAGCGTTTTATAAATCCGGCGAACTTAATCTCGACGTCACAAATAATGTAGAGACTACTATGTTACATACCTAAGCTTCTTGGACTGGTTATGTCGGTAAAATACTTACATTAAACCCCTATAACCCGTATTTTGGATTTTCTATATCACTGTAACACTTGCGCAAAGGTCACAATCCTCAGCATTGAGGTGAGGGACCAATCAGAAAGAAAGAAGATGTCACTTTATTAATTGTAATTTGTAAATTTATCTATAAACGTAACTTGTCTGAATTAAAATTACAATATATTTCTTTACATCTATAATTTATAACTGCTCCCGGTGAGCACTAAACTTTACGCTGGAGTGGAATATCAAGCTCTACCATAAACGGAAGTGGGGCGCCTCTTAATTTTGATTAACAGCCACAGTTTATTTCATTAACTCTAACACTGGAGGAAACGAAACTTGCACTTTTATAGGTGTTATTGTAAAGGTTTTATTTAGCGAAGTAATTCATTTCCTTTGTATCTGTCAGCGTAAAATTGTAACAACTGTTAGTTTACAAACTCACTCGATGTAACAACATTCCAAGAGCTTCATGACGTAAAGTAAAAATGTACCTACTATTAGTTAACTATATTAGTTTTATTTATCTTTTGGATGAGAAGATAAAAGAATGTGGCTATTTGTACGTTCAGAGCAATCAATAAACCACAACAAACATTCTGCACCGTTCAGCGCTGAATCTTTAAAAGAAACATGAATAAAACTCAAGATCACGAGTTCTCGAATAAAACTTGGATTTCAATGTTCGTGTCACAGTGGTATTTGTTCTGCCACAAACAGCTGAGAATAGTTTCGGGGCAGAAACCTCCGGCTCGTGGCCGAGCGTTTGTGAATAAGGAAACAGCGCTCGAACGCCGAAGTAATTTCGGCTGCAGGGAGAACCGCAGCGCTAAAGATGCCCGATTACCCCCCCGGCTTGGAATCACGCGCCATTACGGGGTAGATAGTAGATTCGCATTCATATAAAAGCGATTTATTTATACGCGAAGAAGAAGTTTTTATTTGAAAATAAGCTGCGCATGGATCTCTGTTTTGTTTCCGATAATAGGCTATTGTGACAACAAATCTCATTCATCACGTCGATACGAAGTATACTCCGTAATGTCTACTTAAGATTACTTGCTACTACGACCGCTAGCCACCACGTGATTACGGAGTTGCCGGGATAACTTGGTGTGCCTATTCAATATTCATCATGCACTGATACAGAGTAGCCAGTATTAAGGTACTATTTCAAGTTCGACTGTACGCAGTAGCAGACAGCTGCAGCAGTAAATTCCATTTGTCACAGCGGTCATCTTAGGTACAGTTTTTTGTGTCTACCTGCTGCGGCAGTCTGCTGCTGCTGCGTGCATGTAGGTCTCGTTGGCCACCACGTGCCAATACTGAACAGCCAACATTACACGGTTCACTCAGGCATGCTATTTTCCTTTCGTGTTTTTTTTTTCCACTGGAACTAATGAGAAATTAATGCTCGGCAACCCCGCAAAGGCACGAGGCTACTTCCACAACTGTGTTTCTCGGTAATGATGCCGATACGTCATGTTATTTCTACTTGAGGTGTTACGGTACCGAATCATAATATTTTTTCCACTAATAAGTCTACTTATAAGAAACTCGAATTTTGATTGAAAATCCTTCTGAGTATGGATTTATAATGGAAAATCATATTAACAATTCACATTTTATTCTTAGAGTCGACAAATTTTGCGTCGCAAAAGTTCAGCAATATTCTCTTTAGTACCTATAACATTCATACTTTCATAACAAACTTTTACTTTGATGAATTATCTAATGGATCTTTGCGCACTGAGCTCATTTATTTTAATCATTTCATTAATGGTCGTCTCATTTACGCGGACCAAATTTTTTATTATTTAGTTGGATCCCACCGGGCGTCTATCCGGTGCCCCATTAAAAACAAGTATCAAACTTCAACTTTAATAATCCAAATTGAGATGTTCATCAAATTCAATTTAATTATTCGTAAATTTAACTGAGGGTTGTTACTCTGGAATTGTCTGAGTTCAAAAGCGCTCACACATACCTTGTTAGAAACTTTGTTCATCCGCTATCTTCAAATTATCTTCTTGAACTCACAGTTATGCATAGATTACGAGTTCCTATAGAGCCTATTCTATATCTCGAACAAATAGCGATGTGTCATATGTGTTTGTTACATGAATAACAACTACTTACCTACATAAATATAAATTCTAATTAGATTTGCAATAAGTACCTAAGTTTTTAGATAAAAAAAATAAATAAATAAAAAATGTTTATTTCAAAAACTTAAAACTACAGTTACAAAAGTGTTCGAGGAACTCCTTTTAAGTTCTTTTGGAACTTGTGTTAGGTAAGTAGTTATAACCTTTTGTTACCTCTCACCATCACTTATCGGAAAAAAATCATAAATAATTTTTTACAGTGGTACTTGGTATACATTTTGTGCTTTTTCTATGATTGATAATATACCTAAAACATCATAGCATATATGGCATCCTATCTGTCAAATGTCCATATAATAATTTGACAGATAGATGTCTATCAAATCACCATTCAATTTTGGCAGACAGATGTGATAAAATATCGGTATCGCGGTCTTATCGCGGCTACATGCTACAGGATAAGAACACAAATTGGCACATCCAGGAATACAAAGTTCACTCTTCGGTATTAGTCCCACTAGTCTCTTTGGCGTACAACACAGACGTAATAGCGACATACATATGTATGTGTGCAAATGTGTTGCATTCAGAAGACGGACGGGATAACAGCTTAGCTTAGCCAGCTCAATATTGAGCACATGCCGGCTCTGCAGTTACAGGCGCCTAACAGCTTGCCACGAATACATATTAATATCTTATGCTCAACGATCTGTCGGATATTTCGTGCATATAAGCTAAAGCTAATCTATATTTTTTTAAGTTTTGCAATGTATAACTATTTATGACAACTCGAATGACGAGTTGAATGCGCTGCAAATTTAATATTACTAGTAATTTGTTAGCAATATTTTTATTACAGCTATAAGTTGTTGTTGTATGCAATAAAGGTTTATTAACAGTCTAATATGTACTATTATTATGTTCTATACGTAAGTAAGCTATACAGAAAACTCATTTAATTTAATTACCCGAGTTAATCTGTTTGCTTGCTAAATACATGCGCTTTGTACTTAATTAAAGGAGGAGAGAGCTAACAAACTAAGTTCCTAATGTATTTAGTTACCTTGTTTAGCAAAATATGTCTTACAAACAAAATTAAGCCATTATTTCTATTAGAATCATAATATATTTCTTCCAACAGAGAAACAACAATAAACAAAATTTTATTTTTCGCAATGTTTGACATAATATTTGAGTTAAAAGTGGTATCAACTGAGGACTTTTCCCGATACGCTGGCTTAAACACGCCTGGAAGGAGAACAGGACTCGAACTTATGAAGCAGTCTCAAGATTGAGAGCAATATTATTTTTTCAGGCCGTTTGCACTGGAATGACATTTCCGATGCGAACTTAAACTTGCTGTCAGTGTCAAGAGTTGATTATTGATAAAAAACATAACATGACATTAACATTTCAAATTATAAAATAAATTTCACGTCTTGTTATGTTAATAGATAAGGTATTCATGTTGTTCATGATGTTTTTTTAAGACGGACACCTGTAAAAACGGGCTAAGACCAATTTTATTCTTGAAATAAGGTGAGCCATTTTGATAAACTTTGTTAATTATCTATTTCTGTCAAAGGAATTTCATCCGTCGGCTGCGGATAACATTCATCATTTGAATAAGAATGAATCAGCAGCAGCTAAGCCTCGTTTCTCTTACCAGTGGCCTTAGACTATAAGAAAAGTAAAGAGACCGCACCTGAAGCTACGATTTATACCTCTCTAATCTGAACTGAATTTTTTTGATCTTACTTTGGTTAAATTATTTCAATCGAGTCTTATATCATGATCATTTCGTTTACTAATTAACTTTTTTAGTAATTGAGCTAAAATTATTTTATAAGATACCTAAGCCTAATTTAAAAATAATGTTATAGGGGATACGCGTGGTTCGTACCTAATAGTAAAAATGTATTGCCGTCGATATAATCCAAACTTTTCAAAATTGTTTCAATTATTTATTATTTTAAGTAGGTAAATATAAAATCGTTACCAACATCAGCTTTCCAATTAAAATTAACTGTTTTTGTACGTATTAGTGATTTGGTTACTAATAGGTACCTACTACATACGTAAGTAGGTATAAAATTTTGTTACCTACTGCAGATTTAGGTACAATCATAATGAAGCATGCAAAAGTATAAAGTCAAATATTTTTCATTAGCCAAGTTATAAAATGTTCCGAGGAATGCAAAGTCAGAGATTAAGACGTTTATGCCTACCCATTATTAGTTTCAATTTATGTTTCCACGTGCTTCGTCTACTTTTTTCACTCTAGTCTCTATCCAGCGACCCTGTCGGCTGAGTCAATATTATCAATTGTTTCTGTCCCTTTGTTCTCCGACCACCGGGCAAATAGTTTGCCATTTTCATTACCTTCTTAGTCGTATTGTCTGTCTCCTTTACACAATAAAGTCGAGACACTATCGCGTTTCGCCTCGGTATCGAGCAAGGCGTTCTAAAGACATGAGATCGTGGAAACAATGGGCCATTGTGGTGCTTGTGGCTCGTTTGTAACTCATTTGAGAGTACTTTAAAATTGAACAAAAGCGCCGAAATGTCTTGAATTCTAGATGGGGTGTTGAGTGCAGTGGTAATGAAGTCTATTATGCAAAAAGCTCTGTTTGTTTCTTGATCAGTAGTGTTTTCGGTTCGCTGTAGCCCCCTTAAACCAAATTTCTTCAGAAATTCGATTGCTAGACGGTTTGTTAATGTAATATTGTGTTTCGACGGACAATAAAACATGATTTATTTTCACACAAACAAAAGGTAACACTGAGTGCCAGAGCTAACCCATGGAAACTTCCACGCGGAAAATTCGTTGCTAAAAGTACCTTATCAAATAATTTTTAGCACATCAGCAGAATTTTACCTACATACTGTTACATAACAAATAAATACTGTCTCTGAACGTTTCACATTTTATTTACCAGTGACAACTAACGGTGATATTGTATTTTTATCGCAGTTGTGCTACGGAGCATCATCGCCGGCGCTGTCAGACCGTGCGCGCTTCCCGACGTTGTTCCGTACGCATCCGTCAGCGACAGTGCACAATCCCACGCGCATCAAACTTATGCAGAAGTTTGGATGGGCACGCATTGCAATCTTACAGCAGGCTGAGGAAGTTTTTATTTCGGTAAGTGTTGATTGTAGTACCTACTAATAATGTATTTTAGTTTAAGAAAGTATACCCGTCTGTCAGCGATAGTCACAACCCTACGCGCATCAAACTCATGCATAAGTTCGGCTGGGCACGAATTGCAGCAGGTTCCATAGTAAAACACTGATTTAGTATGGCAAAAAAATATTTCTTAAAAACTAATGGAGTTTTCCCAGTTTGGTTAGGACAATTCAGGCATGAAAATGTGTTAAGACTTGTATGATTGTAGGTATAATACTAAACAAGTAAATTTGAGAGAAAAATTAAACGTTATAGCATTTTGCTACGAAGTAATGCTACGAAATATCGTAGCTTTGTGCTACGAAGCGTCGTAGCTAATATTGCTATCTGGAAATCCATCTTATCTTTACTGTATCTTGCAGAACAGCATGATTTATACGCAGACAAGGCCGAAAAGGTTATCATTTTTCAAATTAAGTATCCACCAAAAATGGGTAACTACAAGATTTAAAGCCATAACGAATCACGCCGCAGTTTGCGTGTCTTTTGTCCGCCTTCCAATAGATTTTATTCTCGTCATTATTTATAGTCAAATTCAAATTTATTATCCACTCTAGGGGAGCTATTTATCTTGTACGAAGCGGTTTCAAACAATGCGGTAACAAAACATCCCGCGGTGAATCACGCTTCACGGTGTTTTTGTTCGCGGATGTAGACAAATAGAACGTGTGTTCCTTCTGTTCACTCTTGTTATCTTTACGTTACATTAGTCTGAAGAACTCTACACGTGGGAGGAAAATATATAGAGTTCCAGGGACGATAAGTCTTTTTCTTCTCTTATGATGTGATAGCTGATTGTATATTATTAATGCAAGCGGCCTTTATTCCAAATAATTTTCGGTTTGTCACGTAAGTAAGTGAACCTTAACATTATGAGTAAACTAACCCCCTAAGGTTTGCAAGACATGGGATGGTGTTATTTAAACTCGGAACCACATGAGGTATCAGATAACTACCTTTATACAGGGTTATTTTTTATTCAGTACGCAAACATTAACAACTTTTACGAAAAAAAAAATTTTTACGCCAATAATAAATTTACTTCCACATACAAAATGACCATATGGGAGGCCGAATTGTTTTTTCGGGCTAGTTGTTTAATTTCGATGTCTGAGCTTTCCCTATCAGTTTGCGTACTGCCTTAAAGATAATCCTGTATGTATATCCACACGCAGAGATACGGTATCTACTATCCGTTGGATATGTGTACCGCTTGGTGTAGTTCACGCCCTCGCGTGTCTACTATCATTCGATCAGCTGATACTTGTACGTATCGACATCGAGTGGAGTATGACACGCTAACCGCTCTGTCTGCCGATTGACAAACGACGCTCGTGATTGGCCCTCCAAACTACTGTTTCAGTAAAATACTGCATTGGAAACAATCGTATAAATATTAGATGAATGTAGAGTCTATTGAATATTATTGGTAGGGATGATAACTTTATTGGTTCGAAAGCCACTTTGAAAGGACGATTTTCATGGACGGTTAACTCGTTGAGCTTCGTAATGAATGTGTGGGTGAGCGGACACGAGTGTTGGCGTGAATTTCGCAAGTTCCCAAAATAAGCGTTCATTTACGTGTGAATGGGTCAGCGTTGTATTAAACAGGCGTGAAGGATTAGCGTTTGACCCTCACGCTGGCTGCGCGGTGGACACGCGACAATGACTCGAAGGTAGGATTCAGACCGACCTGCTCGCATCGGCGCGGCACGGACGGAATTTTATAGTACGGAAAAGGAAATTGAACTTTGTAATCAGGAACGACAGCTCATATTAGCACGCAATTTTTACTTCTTCTTGACACGTCACGGCAGACGTATGGCTCCGTTCGGCTCCATACGGCGTCGCAACTTTACAGGCGACGTGTCAAATTACATAGAAAATGTGTCATGAGCTGCCATTATCTTGCGATTGCATGCTGACCGAGCCATACGGATCTGTTCTGAGCTGGTCGGTGTGAATCTACCGAAGACGGAATTATCGCCCCCAGAGACCCAGACTGAAGGACGCTGCTGACCGTACTTGGGTCAAAGAGTTTAATTGTGATCAGAGTAAAAGACTAGGGTAAGCCATAAACAATACAACAGAATTTGTACACAACGATGCCAATCTCTTGTTAATCATTGAATTCTTTAAAGATGAACTTTGGACGCAAGATTTATGTACCCTTCCTATAGGGACACGCGTTAAACTAAACAAATAAGGGATAGGAAGAACGACAACGCTCTTATAAATGTTTTACCACTTAACACAAGTTTGGAAATCATTTCAAATAGGTCTTTACTTCACCAAGCTTTTCTGTTCTATGGCAAGTTAATAGTACCGCTAAGCAGTTTTTCAAATTGTGCCTAAGCTACTTCGATACATCAAGTAAAATATTATGGAAACACATTAGCGACATCGATATGGCACGGTCCGTAAAACACTCGAGAGGTTTTTCAACCCTCACTGCGCGTAACGCGATACAGGGTTGTCTCATAGCTGGCTCTTCTGTCGTATGGGTTTCGATTGACCCGATGAACACTGGTGTCAGAGTTATTAAACCGCCTAATAGCGAATAGGCCTCTGACATGGTTTTTGTAACGACCACTATCAAAGACCGCGACCGGGACTGATAGTTTAACGTGCCCTCCGAAGCACGGTATCCTTTTTCTTTTCGGAAAATCAGGTCATTTAGCTTGTAATGTCGTAACCAAACTGGGAAAAATCTCACAAAGCGATAAATTAACAAATATCAACTTTGCGTTTCCCCCTGGGAATCGAACCCAGAACCACCGCATCGAGAGCCCATGGCTCAGACCACTAGGCTAGGCAGTCTATAAGCGATTTTTCCTTACCCATTCCTTTCTTTCCGAAACATTTGAGTCGTGTTCAAGAGCCGGAAAGAACATAATGGACTGACAAAATAGGTATGTTTATCATTACGAGTGGTTTTCCGTATAAAATACTGTTTGTGGTTGATTATAGTTAAAATATGGACATTTTGGAATCACAGTCAAATCTCTGCATAAGCTAAAGCCAAGATTGATTGCACTTTCATGTTAGATACCAATCATTAAAGATAAAGTGCAAGGTTCTTCTATTTCAAGGCTTATAATGTGTATAATTTACTTGTGCATTATTAAGTTTTTAGAAGTACTGCGCGTAGAGGTTTCGTTTCGCCCCATGGGGTAGTTTTTATCATGTTTATGTAACAATTATTTAAGTTATTTAGTTTGTTATTAAGTTATTTACTACTTATAATGCTAAACTAATTAGGTATATCTGATTATGTCCGTTACGTTAATTATCTTCACACCTATTTCCATAAGCCTGATATTTTTTATGAATTCTAGAACGTAAAATATTGAAAAATAAAGTTTATCGGATAGGTACTCTGTGCTAAAGAAGCCGTCCTTATTTTCAAGGATCCCAGATCAGATTTCATCGTCCCTGATTTTCACGTGCCCCTAAACCCCTGCCTCGCTGCCTTGAGTACTTGAGAGCTATTCAGCATCACCCGATTTAATACATTTGATAAAATTCAAACGACGGAAATTTAAGGCCCTAAAGATACCTACTTAAGGGTTCCGATTGCCCCAAATTACCTCCCTCGAGAACGTTTCTACGAAGAGGCAAAGTGCTACGACGTTTGCCCGATGCATGGTTGTACTCGTAGAAAAGGGTATTTAAACTTTATAAAACACGTTCATAAAATCTCGCGAATAACTCTTACGCAGTTGGCAGAGCGTCCTTGTAAAGAGCCGAAATTTTTAAAGGCATTTCATTAAATAATAGCTACATAAATGTTAAATGTTTGCATCTGTATCTGAAAACCTTTGACTGTTACATAAAAGGCTTTTACCAGACTTTTAATGACTTGTATTTCCAGCGGTAAACCTTCTGTAAAAGTGTGTAAAATGTGGTACACGCGAAAATGTGTTTCAATTTTAATTAAACTAGCGGCACCACTTGTTAAAATGTAATTTAAAATTCGTACAGCGGCGATTCGCTCATGATCATGATACTCGTACGATAAAGCCGCGGTCCTCTAATTCAGCTTCTACTTTCAATTTGGACGTTTTATGAACTATTTATGGAACGAGAGGCGGTGGCCTAACGAGGAGCGCGTGCGTTGTATGTATAGTTGCCGCAATGAATGGCGCCGCGCCGGCCTTTCACGCCGGTTCAATGTAATTAGAGCGGCTCCGGGTTTTTCTTCATAAGTGGGTTTGAAGCGTTCTTCCACCACTCCACTATTTCGCCTACACCACCGCTCTACCTACTGTGAGAAAAACTTTTTGAATTACATTTTCAAGCCTACGTTTTTCATTCCATGCAGTAAAACGGGTGGAATATTTTAGCGGTACGCAACTTCAAGCATGTAAGCTGAATTGTGGAAAAAAAAAATGGGCTCGTGTTGTGTTGCGAGAGAAATCTTTTTCTGAGCCTGTCACGTAATTTAAGCGAACCGCAACATAAATATTGTTGAAGAATTACGCGGTACAACCATTCCAAGGAGAAGACATTCTCAACTCAACTGAAGCTTTGACAAATCATGCAAAAAAATACTATAAGAACACATCGCTCATGAAACCAATTATAGATACATATAAAAATAAGATTAAACAAATTTAATTTTTGTTTACAGACTGTGGAAGACCTGGAGGCGCACTGTAAGCGCGCAAGCATCGAGATCGTGACGCGGCAGTCATTTCTGTCGGACCCTACTGACGCGGTGCGCAATCTGCGGCGTCAAGACGCACGTGTCATCGTCGGATTGTTCTACGTGGTAGCTGCACGCCGGGTGCTTTGTGAAGTCTACAAGCAGCGACTGTACGGGAAATCACACGTCTGGTTCTTCATCGGTAAGCACATTATCTTTGGACTATTTTAGGGGCATGGCAAATAGGAAGCGGTGCGGCGCGGGCGAGGCGGAGGCGCGTCAAATTTGTATGTAATTTACGTCTGCGCAGCGCAGCTTGATTTGAAGTTTCTATACAAAAACGACGCTTCGGCGACGCAACGACGCCACACCGCTTCCTATTTGCCATGCCCCAGACGCCACGTGGTCTCTCTGCAAGAAGTCTCACGTCTGATTCTTCATCGGTAAGCACATTATCGCCCCATCGCGCGCCACCCACAAAGACCGACCCCCCATTACATTTCTCGCACGTTTGAACACGCCCAAATGACGCTATTTATTAACTCGTTGTGACATACGGCCCTGTTTATGAACACGGTCATATTGTATGCGCGGCGTTCGCTCAAGGAAAATTTTAAATAACGCCATTAAAATGAATGACGATGGTTAACATTCGAGCTTTATAAATGGGTAAAAAGAAACAAGGTTATCAGAAAGGTAAGAGGTGAACGTATCTTTGTAACCGATTTTGTGCGTGCTTATATTTATGAAAGTATTAAAGACAACCTATGCATTATACAATACCAGAAGTCTGTATAATATAAAGTAAGTATCATCCAAAGTGCTTCATTTTTCGCCGCATAATAAGCTTGTTTACATATATTTAACGGCTGAGGTTTATAGCCCACTAACGTCTCCACGCGCTCTTTCCTTTTTCGTAACTTTTCTTCAAAGAAATGGGCGTTTTTTCACATCATGGTACGGCAACGGCACGACAACGGTACCGTGGCTCTGTTTTTCCAATAGGATGGTAATATCGTCGACGATATCGGCCACCTGGTTCCACTCTGAGCTCACACACACACACACGCAGCTACGTACGAATACAAAACACATACAGTTTGGCAGGCCGGCGACGATATCAATGGAAAAGCGTACCATATAATTCCATAGATTTTCATACATTATCTCTTCCACGATACCGTGCCGGTGCCGTTGCCGTCGTGCCGTCTAATGGAAAAAAAAAACGCCCAATAGCTGACACAAGGCTGGGGAGGATATTTATCAATGAATTTCCACAATGATTCCCTCTGGAGCCACCAGCGTGTATACGACAGTAATGGAAGTGAGAAAAAAGCTTAAATGTAGTGAACAATAGTAGACGGTGAAAACGGTTCTCCGGGGAGTAGTAAACCGCGGAAATAGATAGGAAACCTTTTCTAGGATCCAACAACGGGTATCGAATATACTTTAGAGCTAGTAATAACTAAAGAACTTAAATATTTTGAATAAAAATTGTAACATTGTTGTATCAATCAACTGAAGGATATCGTAAAAAATTATATAATATATGTTACAGTGAGAGTAGGTACATTACCACGGCTGTTTTAATATCTTTCACCTTGATAAAAAATCGGCGTTTTTATAATCACATATAAGTGTAATATAGAAATAAATAGCTTTATCATTATTTATTATTTATTTATGTCCCTAAAGGAAGTGCGGGTAAACGTCGCCAGTCAAATTGTAATAAATTATGCAATATCATGCATTCATACCTTTACCCTGTACTTATAGGTAAGTTCTGTACTGTGTATAGAGATATTAGCAAAGTTAATGAAAAGTAAAATCATAGGTCGCAGTGGTTGGTAAAATTAAAGTATATCTAAATTACCGTAGCTTATGACTATGAAATAAATGCTATCAGGATATTAAAATCAGGTTAATCATATCTGTGTGTAGCCATTCTACTACAGTTTTTACTACGTTTTTACAAAATAAAGTCACTCAAAATGTTAAAATTCCCTTACAAATGTTTGGTTTGGGGAGAATACAGCAGCGGGTGGGCAGCGTCCGGCGTGAGATAACACCGAAATAGAAATCATTTTCGTGACCCGTTCGGACATAAAATGTCACATCCCTTCCTGGGGGATGGTCAGCCTTCTCTATTTATGACTTCTATCTTATTGGACGCACAAAAGGTTAGGTGTACAACATATAATATATTTCTAATATACAGAGTGTCCGGTTTGTCCGGTTTGTGGTGTCAGAGTTCATAAATCTGTACTGTACAACGCCCTTGGGATTTCCGTCACCAGAAACCAGAATCCTAATATTTCGCAATTTATGCTTAAAGCGAATTATCCCAAAAACGTTTTCATATTTATACATTCAGTAGCAAACGAACAAAAGATCTTCGTGAAAGAGATGAACAGCAGATAACATTGTCCCCGCCGTGTGAGATTGGGAGTTAGAAGCTTTATAATGTGTAGACGTCGAGGGAACTCATAGCGAGTTTGTTGGAAACTTTACTTCAGGCACATCCTCGCTCGGCCAATTTATGTTTATTTAAATTCTACCTCGGGGCTGCGAAGGGATGAAAATTAGTTTATGTCGCCGGGATTGTATGTTTCATGTTTTGGTTCTCACTGAATACCTGACTTAGAATCATGTTTGCAAACGAAACAGTAATAAATTGAATTTACATGTTGCTTCTATGCTGGGCTCGAAAATACAAAGTTGCTTCTCGTCGTAGACATTCTGTAAATTTCAGTAGCTTGGGCGGTGGGCTGACATGACAACTCTCCTCTGAGCCTTTACAATATGTCATAATGTGGCAAAAACGGTTTTCATTGACGCTCTGACTACCCAGTACTGGATAAATGCGTATTTTTCCTATGTAGGTTTTATGAATCAGCAAAACACAGGAAGCTAGTAACGATGCTTGTTAGCAACTAGAGCCTTTTATTTGTACCAATACTGATTAGTATTCCAGTAGAGCTCAGCATTTATGCAAATAGAAACACAGTACGAATCGCTATTAATGTCAAAGCGTCATATTATACTCATTGTATTCCGTTTTACATTTTTATACGGAAATGTTCTTACTTAAAATAGTAGTATTTCCTTGTTTGGCTTAAGAACAGCGCTTACCTTGGCAACTTTCTGGGACACGCAAATAAATCCTAACAAATTGTGACAGATGAATATAAGCAGCCGACTTTACTGCGACCTTTCTCGTAACGTGGGCTTCGCGATATAAATTACACTCGCACATACGTAATACAAGATAGTGACTAATTTGCATGTTCTGTAGTATCTGGAGAACCGTATAATGACACTAGTTTGCAATAATTGGCAAGTGTGAGAAATGACGCGTACGCACGACGGCACGAAACGTGGGTAAATTTTACAAAAAATGGGTTATGCATTAATGGGTCATAAACATTATGACCACAAATTATGACTCGGAACTAGATTCTGAATGATTAATTAGTGATTATGCATGGCACTTATGATGACAAAAAGCTGTATATGGGAATAAAAACACTTCAGACTACCACGTGTGAACCTAGTGTGGAAATGACTGAAATAGAGCATCTTCTCTCATGTTGTCGAATATCTGTATTTTTGCAATACTTTAAAGCACAATTTTGCATAAAGACTGACTTTTATAGGACTCAAAAGTCCGATCAATGAGAGCTTTACACAAGCAAGGCTGGTCGATGTATGGAATCTACTCCAATGTACAGGTCTCTGTGTGTGTGTGTGTACATAGTTGTAGGAAGCCCGCAACAAAGACCGCGTAGACCCCGATAAGTGACTTGCGTTGCGGCCTTAGCTTGCGGCCTTGCGGTCAGTAAGCCCGATCGGAAGTTACCTGCGGGGAGGAGGGGCGCTGGCATCGCGCCAACACGTCACCGCAACTTCGACAGGTTATCGACTTCCGCCCAGCCCTCGTATAGGTCCCAAAAATCTTCCCCATAAAACTTTACGACTACCTATAAAAGGCCCACTAAAGAGATCACTTCATATAAAAATAATCGACACGTTCGTTCGCCATCTCGAAATATATGCGTTGTGTTTGCGGATTTTATAGGACAGTGCGGCAATAAAACCGTGGATATAGGGATGATAAATATTCCTGGTTTCGGGCGGCACGTGCCCTCGCTCGGCCAGTGCTGACGTCACAGCGCTACACGCGACGGACAAAAGGAAAGAAACATTGTCTATTAAAACCTGCGCTACGTGGAGATCAAACGGAAGCATGACAATAGCTTCGCTGTATACTTGTTTCCCGCATAGTTTTATAACTAGATTTTTATTTTTATTTTAAAGTGTTAGGCACTTCAGAATACTTGATGCATGACAAATATTTTCTGTGTTTGTGTTGAAGAAAACTGAAAGGCTTTCCTCTTTATAATTCAGTAACTATTACCATTCATAGCACCACGCGCGCTACGCTGCTACGACACATTGTTTGTCCCTTCTTTTCTCGCCTCGTAGACATTCAGCTACGACGTAGGCATACAGCTACGCCGTAGAAAAATAGCTACACGCCGCAAACATACATACACTACAGCTAACAGCACGCTCTATTATTGGCTCATTTAACTCTTAACATAAAAGCAATCTTTAAAATACGCTTCAGAAAATGTTCAACAAGACATTACAATTTTTATAATATCTGAACGCTAGTGCGCGGTCGGGCTCGGTTCCGTGGAACTATGTCCTGCATAGTTATTGGAAATGTTTAGCGTTGCCGCACGCTTTTAACACAATTTACTTATATATACATAAGGTAAAAACTCTGACACCAGGGTTTATCGGGTCGTTGTTCGACTCCAAAATCCACTCGCTAAGAAGAAGAAGAAGGTAAAAACTATAGAACGATGAAATATTTACTTAAAACAAGACATCGCATCTCAAAACCATTAAAGTTCCAGACAGTCGACTGGGGTTATACTAAATTATGGACAGACATGACGAAATGATATAAAGGTTTCTAGTCCACTAACCCAACCCTAAAAATGCACAACTGTAAACACGCCAAGCCCATACTTCAACCTGACACATACCGTTTGCTTTTATACCCGCGATCCAACGAACAGCTAACTAAAAAAGATACACAAAAACCAAATCATCGTTAAAAGCTTGAAACAATTTCAGTTTCACGACGATGCCGCGAAATATTTACGTTATATACATGACCCGCAAAATTCGATATATTTTCATTTACAAACATTTATTCGGCAGAGGTATGCATTAAAATTTTAACAAATTTTCTGCGGGTATACCTTTTTAATGGGAATTTCATAAAACTGGCAGGTGATTCCCGCCGCCGTCAACTACGCGTGATTTATCGATGTGTGTCGAGTCGACTACAATCTGACGTTTGGTTACCTCTAGAGTCAAAGTTACGGTAACTCGCATATCGCCTGGATAAAGAAGGGACTGGGTTGGATACCGGTACTGGGTTCTGGGCACATTATTTAAATTAGCTGATTATGCTTTATTATCTTAAAATGAACTTAACTCCATTTCCTTTTTTGTTTTGATTACCTTTAATACATTAGTCTCTGTAATCTTTCTCGTCTACAGACTACAGTAGCAGTATTTTTTTATTATTTGCATGCATATCAGCATTTTGTTTCTAGATCAAAGAAAATGGTATAAAGCAAGCTGTGTGTGAGGTATATTTTTTTTTATTTAAAATGCTTAATTATACCACCCTTATTGAAAAACCCTATATAAACTAACGTACAATCACTTTTATGGGTGCAATTAAAGTATTTACATATTCTTGTTTTTACGATATTTCTGTGGATTTTCGGGTTAAACGCCAGATTATCAGATTACTAGCATTAGCTGCAGCGTATGCATAAACATTGAGCCTGAGGAATCTGTCAAATTTACCATACGTTACGTAGGAGGAACAAAGCAAGCAAGAAATCTATAATACGGCAAAGTTATTGGCAGTAACAGAACCATTCACATCTTGCCAGTGTCGTCGAAATCCTCTTGCTTTGGAAGTGAGGGTTGCCATGTGTTGGACTAAAATAGGATATATTGATTGCTTTGATATTTGATTTGTCGGTGTCATATTTTTAGCCTACTTGTTGCAGGCAGAAGTCGAAAAAGTACAGTGCCTCCCGTAATATAATGTCAATAAGTACTGATAAATGTTAATAATTTAAGTACTTCTTATTTGCTTTTAAAATGGATTATATCTAACGAACAGGGTGTAAGATGAGGCCTAACCTTGACTGATATTTAACGAGTCCGGATTTCTACCATTAAGTCGTGGCAATCCTAGCAAACAGATACAACAAACACATTTGTTCGTCGCGAGCTTCGAACGACAAACAGGACAAAGGAAATGGATAGAGAAACTGGATAAATAATGATCGTAGGGGAAACAGGCTCAGGTCCTTCTAAAGGCGCAAAACTATTGATTTGTTTTTCCCGAAAAGTCGTATAAATCCACTTGTTAGTGACAAAGTTCTCTTGTTATAACATTGAAAGTTAAAAATAGACTTGCTGAGTTTTTTGCCAATACGGTCGCATGAACTATCCAAAAAACAGAAAAAGATGTGGACGGCTTATACAATCTATCACGAGATTTGATTTTACATACATACATAAAATCACGCCTGTGTCCCTAATGGGGTAGGCAGAGCAAACACGACGTAAACAAAGGTCGTTCCACCACGTCTGACAAGTTTTGAGGGTTATTTGTTACAGATTATTATGTATATTGCTATAGAGATTTGATTTTGTTTTTATTATTTGCAACTTTACCTAATTATGTTCGTCTTGTATCGAAACTATAGCATGATCTAAAATTTCTAGATTTTGGAAGTTCCGTCCACATTTGCTGCGTTTTCGGTCGCTTGAATTAATTTCTCATGTGTAAAAATTTGAATTAATTTTATAACCGATTGAAGTGCCTATCATCCAAATAATTGTTTAAGAGAATAGCGTATCCCTAGTCACCTCATTTTGTATTGGATGTCAAAGATATTGGACATTCTGTAGAGTAATATTTAAGGAAAAATTAATCAGCTGTTCATCAAACTTACTTACTAATTTTACGTACTTAATAATTTTCTACTTCGACATCGAATACCAGATCTTCTATATACTATATAATATAACCTATTTATGTTTTGTCCTTATATTTACTATCCAACTATCAAAATAGAACGTTCGTATAATAAAACAGTTCCCGCTCTCCCGGATATTATGCCCTCGGATTCCGCAAATACGAACGTCATTATAATCGAATGACAGGATTACAGCCGTCTCAGTGGAAAAATCGCCTATTTTATATTCATTGAGGGTTTCGAGTAGAGCCTAGATTTGGATCTAGATACAACCTAGTTGAAAACATCGGATATTGAAACATTGTATGTAAATCAATGACTCTTTACCATATTTTTGTACCTATAAGTTGTAGTTCAAACACTTGTGGAGTATATGCCGCGTATTAAGAACGATTGGCTGATGGATAGTGTCAGATGCCTTTAATCACAGAGAACACTGCTGCCCAACCTTGGTTAAAAGAGACGTTCGCGCCGCGGAAAAAAATGTGTAATGGTATTGTATCTTAGTAAAACGAAACGTATGAAGATGTTACTAACATAATTTCCTAATCGTCTCGAGGGTCTTCTGTACAAAGTTTTTTGTATTTAGTCATATCCAAATTCATCTTATCTAATTTATAGGCCCGTATTTATAAAGCGATCTCAAGATTGAGAGCAATATTAAGTATGGATTTGATAGGTCGTTTTGTACTGAAATGACATTTTTGATACGAACTCAAACTTGCTGTCAGTCTTGAGAGCTGATTATAAATACGAGCCTTAATGAATAATACAAATTTTAAATACCTACTAACACTACAATTTTATTAATAGAAATACCTACTCAAGGAAGCTAAACCCCGGAAGCTGTTAACTATCTGGCTTCCTGATTCTATCTTCAACCATGCGCACTGCCGCGTAAAAGCTACGCAAAGATAGATGAATAAGATATGAAACTATGAGTGTATTTCATAAACGTTATAACCATAAATAACTCACACGTAACAGAATGTATTCCCTCTTGCTTTCCCAAACCGTAGATATAGAAGCCACGATATGAATAATTTGTACACAAATTATATTCAATTTATTCCGTAATGGAAACGATACGGACAAAATCGGGCTATTTATAAATCAGAACTTATTGACATGGTAGTGATGGATAACATCGATAAATCTATAGAATAGCTTTCAATCCAACTATTCAATGTTCACGGAAGTATATTTACATTTTCACGAAAAAATAAAGTACAATATTCACGATAGTGCTCGATTTTACTTTACGCTGAAAATCTTCTTTTGTTCTACTGAACATATTTTGTTATTCCGAGATTCTCGGAAATGTTATATTTAGTAGCTCAGTTCGTACTCATGAGAACAAAATTGTTTTAGATGTACGAAACGAATACAAAATAGTATTTTGTAAAGTTTTCTACAGGTGAGATTTGAAATTGTTTGATGGCTTTATTTATTTCGGGCTAATTAGCTTATGTTTAATGAGCATCATAATAATTATTATTTATTCTCATAATATTTGGTCTCTTGAGCCTTAGGCCCGTATTTATAATTAGCTCTCAAGAGTGACGGCGAGTTTAAGTTCGTATCAAAAATGTCATTTCAGTACAAAACGGCTTGTCAAACCCATACTTAATATTGCTCTCAATCTTGAGATCGCTTCATAAATACGGGCCTTAGAATGCTATAAGAGCTTGAAATATTCTGGAGTCACAAGTGGCAAGCCTTTTTCTTAAAATCATTTCAAGATATTATGATTTGCTTATTTTTGCTATAGGATGGTACGAAGACAACTGGTTCGAGACGAACCTGGAGCGCGAGGGTATCGACTGCACCCCGGAGCAGATGAGGGAAGCTGCTGAAGGTCACCTCACCACGGAGGCGCTCATGTGGAACCAGAACTCCAACCAGACCACCATCTCCGGGATGACGTCAGAGGATTTTAGGTAAGTTCACATAGTAGGCAGGTTATTCGTATCCCATTTGGGTACAACTTTTTGGCAAGGATACAAAATAGGTAATGCCAGTAGTCTAAGTTAGAAGTTTAAAAATTCTGACCCTGGAATCCGTCCAGTCAATTATGTTGATCCGATAAGTATTCTCATGAATGAAAATAGAGCATTTGGTGATAATCATACGATTATACCTGCTTTCTTAAGCACAGGTCAGTAAGTACATATTTGTTAAATATTTTCTACCCCTTAATCTCATAATAAGTAGATTAAATATTAAATTTGGTTACGAAATTCATTTCGTTGACATCTATCTTACTTATTTTGCGTAAAATAAATACAATCAAGTAGGTATTCTTAGTAGAAGTTTGAGTTAGTTCTAAAGCAATATCAAATTCATTAAGAGCGAGCTATTGTTTACGAATGATTCAATTTAAAATATCATATAGGAACGTTTTCTCATTGACAATAACAACAATACCTTTGACAATACTAAAGCAATCAGCTGTTGCTCCAAACCCAATTCTTCGATACGTTGACGATATCTTCGTATGCAAACGACACCTGCGTCTGTAAAGAGCTCGTAAGAAAGGTCGTTAAATTAAGATGCTACACGCCATCCCATAAGGGTAATGGGGTATCGGTAATGTTACCTACTTACATTGAGAAACGTCTTTATTCCTTATATCGCTGTTCAAAGTCAGTCATTAAGCGATCTCGAATTTATCTAACATTGTATGTAACCAGAGTTAAAAAGAATTAACATGTTTTAATGTATACCTACATATGGCTTGTATTTATGAAGCGACCCAAGATTGAAAGCAATATGTATTTTACAAGCCGTTTTGTTATAGTTTTGTACTGAAATTACATTTCTGAGTCTCAAGAGCTTTGGCGGTGGGCTTACAACCTATCACTACAGAAACACACATTCCTTTCCAAAATTACTTCCATAAAATTGACAAATAAGCAGAAACGCCACTTTCTAGGTTGTTAATGCTCTCCTCTCCTGCAGTTGAGCCGAAATAGAAGCTAAATTGCTTCAATTTCTGCGACAACATTTTATTCCTTTCAATATCCTCTCAGTGAAGTTTGCATAAAATTGAATCTATTCTTACAAAGGTATCGGAATCCGGTATACAATATTTACCTGCTTACCATAACCCAGCTAAGGCTTTATTCATACGGAACCCCGGCTTCTATTCATTGCAGATTCAGCCCTATATCGATATTCCTTACATGTAGCCCCTTTCTTTGCAAAGGCAAACTACAATGTCATTTTATTTTACTATTCTTTTGTCGTATTAATATATTGTTTTGCATGGCACTTTTCGATGCGCATTTTATCCACTATTTTGAAATATTGTTTTTTGCGAATTAACTCTATATTCTACTCGAATGCCGCGGCACACACAGCTTGATCAATGGATAACTTTTGGGCGAAGCGCGTGCGTTGCTGAAATATCACTATATTCAGTAAGTCAAGGCATTCAAAATGGCACTGCTCATTCAAAGTTTATAGAAGATGTATTTTAATATACAAAATATATCAATTTATAACATAATATCTTTCTGACATTATCCAAGGGATCTGAATCATGATGAACTAATTTTATAATGATTGGCTATTCTAATGATAAACACAATTAAATACCCCTAAGAAAAAAGATACGAAATAAACGTGTGAAAACTGTGTCATGGAAATGATCTCTGCCTCCGTGACAAAGCTCAATTGAAAGCACAGGACACAAAAGTCTACAACCGTTGAAACAGCTCGTTTTACTTCCGAAAAGCGACCCGCTGAAATTCAAATGGAATTCGTGTGACCGTGCCACATCGATTTCTTTTACGAATCCTAATAAAGTCAGGCTTTCGCGTATAAAATTCCACTTTCCCCTGCCCTGCCATGTTGAATGAATTGAATTCTAAATTATGAGCCAAATGTAAAAGAAAATAAGCCAAGTAACTTGTCGATTCAACTTATTACTTATCTTCGTACCTTATACCTACAATCTAGATGTTGGTTGATGGGTATTCTAAATCTTATTTACGCGGAGATTGTCAAGTGGTTGGGTGTAAATATGTCACTATCAGAAACTTATTAGAATATCAGATAAGCAAAATGCTACATTATTCTAACCAAACAAAAATATTTTCCACGACCTAGTTTTCAAATTTACTAAATTATTAAATTAAGTAATATATTATAAACGTCATACATAAGTAGCTATGCTATGCTATGGTTTTATGTCCACATATTCTTTTATATTACCGACCATCAACACAACATACCATATTCTTAGTTAAAACACAACGGGGACTTTTATGCGGCACTCTACATTGTGTAGGAATCTGAAAAATCCTTTGTCACTTTATAACTTCCCTTGCTATTCGCAGGTAAATTTTTGAGCAGTGTGCTCTTGGGAATGTTCCGCGTCGAGTTTTGTTACTAAAGGTATTAAACCCGCGTTATCTTCTTTAGTCCGAGAGCACAGAATATAATTATAATAGTACTAAATACCGAAAGTTTTGATCTTATTGCAGTATTAGCTTTAGTAAAGTATGTAAATTTCTTAATATCTCATAATCCTAACTAGTTTTAACAATTTATGTATGTATGTATGTATGTAATCACTTTATTGTACCTTATTTATTCTAAAATACAGGAACACTTAAACATAACACAGTAGATTAAAATGGCACAAAGGCGGACTTATCCCATTAAGGGATCTCTTCCAGTCAACCTTTGAGAAACCCAGAGGAAACGGTATTTGCAGGTAAACTAAGGTACTTGAAATTAAAACTCAAAAATCCTAACATCTAACATAAATAACAGAAATCTACCATAGCTATAACAATAAGATATATTAAATTTATACTAAATATAATTACGTAGTATATATAAATAGACAAATAGATACAATATATATTATATACCCAAAATTAGAAGAGAGTATAATAATAAATAGGTTATATATCCGACCCAAAACCCCAGATTTTCTTGATGTTATTTTTAAAAGTTGTAAATAATAAAAACAAAATCAAATCTCTATAGCAATATACATAATAATCTGTAACAAATAACCCTCAAAACTTGTCAGACGTGGTGGAACGACCTTTGTTTACGTCGTGTTTGCTCTGCCTACCCCATTAGGGACACAGGCGTGATTTTATGTATGTATGTAAAATCAAATCTCGTGATAGATTGTATAAGCCGTCCACATCTTTTTCTGTTTTTTGGATAGTTCATGCGACCGTATTGGCAAAAAACTCAGCAAGTCTATTTTTAACTTTCAATGTTATAACAAGAGAACTTTGTCACTAACAAGTGGATTTATACGACTTTTCGGGAAAAACAAATCAATAGTTTTGCGCCTTTAGAAGGACCTGAGCCTGTTTCCCCTACGATCATTATTTATCCAGTTTCTCTATCCATTTCCTTTGTCCTGTTTGTCGTTCGAAGCTCGCGACGAACAAATGTGTTTGTTGTATCTGTTTGCTAGGATTGCCACGACTTAATGGTAGAAATCCGGACTCGTTAAATATCAGTCAAGGTTAGGCCTCATCTTACACCCTGTTCGTTAGATATAATCCATTTTAAAAGCAAATAAGAAGTACTTAAATTATTAACATTTATCAGTACTTATTGACATTATATTACGGGAGGCACTGTACTTTTTCGACTTCTGCCTGCAACAAGTAGGCTAAAAATATGACACCGACAAATCAAATATCAAAGCAATCAATATATCCTATTTTAGTCCAACACATGGCAACCCTCACTTCCAAAGCAAGAGGATTTCGACGACACTGGCAAGATGTGAATGGTTCTGTTACTGCCAATAACTTTGCCGTATTATAGATTTCTTGCTTGCTTTGTTCCTCCTACGTAACGTATGGTAAATTTGACAGATTCCTCAGGCTCAATGTTTATGCATACGCTGCAGCTAATGCTAGTAATCTGATAATCTGGCGTTTAACCCGAAAATCCACAGAAATATCGTAAAAACAAGAATATGTAAATACTTTAATTGCACCCATAAAAGTGATTGTACGTTAGTTTATATAGGGTTTTTCAATAAGGGTGGTATAATTAAGCATTTTAAATAAAAAAAAATATACCTCACACACAGCTTGCTTTATACCATTTTCTTTGATCTAGAAACAAAATGCTGATATGCATGCAAATAATAAAAAAATACTGCTACTGTAGTCTGTAGACGAGAAAGATTACAGAGACTAATGTATTAAAGGTAATCAAAACAAAAAAGGAAATGGAGTTAAGTTCATTTTAAGATAATAAAGCATAATCAGCTAATTTAAATAATGTGCCCAGAACCCAGTACCGGTATCCAACCCAGTCCCTTCTTTATCCAGGCGATATGCGAGTTACCGTAACTTTGACTCTAGAGGTAACCAAACGTCAGATTGTAGTCGACTCGACACACATCGATAAATCACGCGTAGTTGACGGCGGCGGGAATCACCTGCCAGTTTTATGAAATTCCCATTAAAAAGGTATACCCGCAGAAAATTTGTTAAAATTTTAATGCATACCTCTGCCGAATAAATGTTTGTAAATGAAAATATATCGAATTTTGCGGGTCATGTATATAACGTAAATATTTTCTACCCCTTAATCTCATAATAAGTAGATTAAATATTAAATTTGGTTACGAAATTCATTTCGTTGACATCTATCTTACTTATTTTGCGTAAAATAAATACAATCAAGTAGGTATTCTTAGTAGAAGTTTGAGTTAGTTCTAAAGCAATATCAAATTCATTAAGAGCGAGCTATTGTTTACGAATGATTCAATTTAAAATATCATATAGGAACGTTTTCTCATTGACAATAACAACAATACCTTTGACAATACTAAAGCAATCAGCTGTTGCTCCAAACCCAATTCTTCGATACGTTGACGATATCTTCGTATGCAAACGACACCTGCGTCTGTAAAGAGCTCGTAAGAAAGGTCGTTAAATTAAGATGCTACACGCCATCCCATAAGGGTAATGGGGTATCGGTAATGTTACCTACTTACATTGAGAAACGTCTTTATTCCTTATATCGCTGTTCAAAGTCAGTCATTAAGCGATCTCGAATTTATCTAACATTGTATGTAACCAGAGTTAAAAAGAATTAACATGTTTTAATGTATACCTACATATGGCTTGTATTTATGAAGCGACCCAAGATTGAAAGCAATATGTATTTTACAAGCCGTTTTGTTATAGTTTTGTACTGAAATTACATTTCTGAGTCTCAAGAGCTTTGGCGGTGGGCTTACAACCTATCACTACAGAAACACACATTCCTTTCCAAAATTACTTCCATAAAATTGACAAATAAGCAGAAACGCCACTTTCTAGGTTGTTAATGCTCTCCTCTCCTGCAGTTGAGCCGAAATAGAAGCTAAATTGCTTCAATTTCTGCGACAACATTTTATTCCTTTCAATATCCTCTCAGTGAAGTTTGCATAAAATTGAATCTATTCTTACAAAGGTATCGGAATCCGGTATACAATATTTACCTGCTTACCATAACCCAGCTAAGGCTTTATTCATACGGAACCCCGGCTTCTATTCATTGCAGATTCAGCCCTATATCGATATTCCTTACATGTAGCCCCTTTCTTTGCAAAGGCAAACTACAATGTCATTTTATTTTACTATTCTTTTGTCGTA
>JARACY010002126.1:0-46702 GCA_029255725.1 Scrobipalpa atriplicella
TGTATGAGATCGTTCGTAAATATTATGTTTGTTCGCTTCTGTAATAGCGCAACATAAAATAAATTAGGTTTATCTTTATTACGCTTATAAACATCATTGAGATCTGTGAGATCATAATAAACACGATTTATCATATAAAATTACGTAAATAATCTGTTCAATACAAATCTGTTGATCCAACAAATTTCTTTCAAGCTTTACTAAAAACGAAGCTCGGACGTTATATTGATTGCTGGTTAAGAGATATACCAAATATTATTAGTTTATTTTAAACGTCCCTAAAAAATTTGCTAACGACACAAAAACAAGTAGTATTCAACAGCCCAATCTCCATAACATAACAAAAGAAAAGAAAAGTGACTAAAAATAAAACTAATAATATTTGGTATATCTCTTAACCAGCAATCAATATAACGTCCGAGCTTCGTTTTTAGTAAAGCTTGAAAGAAATTTGTTGGATCAACAGATTTGTATTGAACAGAATATTTACGTAATTTTATATGATAAATCGTGTTTATTATGATCTCAACAGATCTCAATGATGTTTATAAGCGTAATAAAGATAAACCTAATTTATTTTATGTTGCGCTATTACAGAAGCGAACAAACATAATATTTACGAACGATCTCATACAAACAATCCGAGGTTAGGGGAACATCTTCAAAGCTCCTGATGAGAAACAAATTAAGTGAAAAATTAGCTTTGGTCCCGTCAGCACAGACATAAAATCGACCCCCACGATCGTAAACATTATCCGGGATGTAAAAGCACCTCAGCAATTAATGAGGCTACGACCCCCTTCCCCCTGGGGGTCCTAGACGTGCGGGGGTCAGATTGACTCCTCTGTTTGTTCGAGATAATTGACTGAATGTTTGCCGGCAAGTGTAAACACATAATGTGATGTCTTCGTTTCAAATTTGTTGTCCTTGTCTAACGCTGTCATTTCGGGCTCGTGAATTTTTGATGTCAGGTTTTCTTTTGGGAAATCGGAACGTCTACTGTTTCTGTTTATTTGTTTGGGGCAGGTATTGATTCAATTTTGATAGAAAAGAAAAATATAATTATAGAAAGTTATGAGTAGGTCTATACTTACCATGCTTGTACAGACAATAATTTTAATGTTGTAATAGTTGTTTTTTTGTGAACCGTTTGCTTTTATGTCTGATAGAGTTAACGATGAAGAAATAGTTAAGTAAATTTAACTGCTTGAGGAAAATTACTAATCCCGTACCTATTACTTCGCGTGATAAAAAAACGAAGGCTACATGATCATTACTCTCAAGAAAAACATGTAATTTCCTTGTAGTATAATTTGCGCAATGATAAGGGAACAACAAAATTAACTTTGTTATTAGACGGTAACATAGAAATTATCCAACTATAAATCAACCCCGCTCTAAGAGAGTTGTCCCTGTAGTTGTAATCTGGAGTTTTCTCCTCACCAGCAGCGTGACATCGGTAATGGTTTCCGGCGTCAGATGTATTGCTGCAATGAAGATGTACAGCCGACGAGAAATCTTGATGATGGAGCTAGTAAGTAAGCGGGTGGAGAAAGAAAATTAAGAGAAGTCATTAAGTCATAGTGTTTTTTAAAGTGGGTTTGCTCTGAGCTTTATGTCAAAGGAGACAGACACAAAGTCGCCGATAGCTAACTCGCCCAGGAGCCTGTCCTGGGGTGACTCTTACTCAGAATTTGAGATAAATTATAAGTACAGTTTCTTTTAATTTCCTTGGTTTATTCTAGATATTTATCGCTAGATAACCTAGGATTTGCCTATGGATAACGGACATTGATAGTTTACAACAGGATATTAGACCTCCCATAGTTAGCAGTTGGATTTTTTATAGCACAAGATACATTGCACGTGGAAATCTAGCCATAGAGCCAGATACAAGAATCAGGCAAGACATTCATGTATCTCCTAAAAGGCAAAATAGCCAGGTATTTCTGGGTCAAGTCAATGTCATACGCTTCATTTTTCCGTTGACTTCCTGACCTCACGAGCCCACCGCAGCCTCTCGACTCTTAATCCGTGGCCATTAGCATTTTTAATTAAATTACCCACGACCAAAGTGGGCGGGGGCTTTACTTTATACGCAGCCGTAAAACCACTTCGATGTCTTCATTTGCATACGACTGGCTCTATAGTCTAGTGGTCTGAGCCTTGGACTCTTGATCCGGTTGTTGTGGCTTCAGTGGTCGCCGACGACGGGGAGGAACCCATAGGAAATGGCGAGACAACCAGGATACTTATTGCGAACAGTGGCCGATAGAAGTGGTTTTACGGCTGCGTATAAAGTAAAGCCCCCGCCCACTTTGGTCGTGGGTAATTTAATTAAAAATGCTAATGGCCACGGATTAAGAGTCGAGAGGCTGCGGTGGGCTCGTGAGGTCAGGAAGTCAACGGAAAAATGAAGCGTATGACATTGACTTGACCCAGAAATACCTGGCTATTTTGCCTTTTAGGAGATACATGAATGTCTTGCCTGATTCTTGTATCTGGCTCTATGGCTAGATTTCCACGTGCAATGTATCTTTGTGCTATAAAAATCCAACTGCTAACTATGGGAGGTCTAATATCCTGTTGTAAACTATCAATGTCCGTTATCCATAGGCAAATCCTAGGTTATCTAGCGATAAATATCTAGAATAAACCAAGGAAATTAAAAGAAACTGTACTTATAATTTATCTCAAATTCTGAGTAAGAGTCACCCCAGGACAGGCTCCTGGGCGAGTTAGCTATCGGCGACTTTGTGTCTGTCTCCTTTGACATAAAGCTCAGAGCAAACCCACTTTAAAAAACACTATGACTTAATGACTTCTCTTAATTTTCTTTCTCCACCCGCTTACTTACTAGCTCCATCATCAAGATTTCTCGTCGGCTGTACATCTTCATTGCAGCAATACATCTGACGCCGGAAACCATTACCGATGTCACGCTGCTGGTGAGGAGAAAACTCCAGATTACAACTACAGGAACAACTCTATTAGAGCGGGGTTGATTCATAGTTGGATAATTTCTATGTTACCGTCTAATAACAAAGATAATTTTGTTGTTCCCTTATCATTGCGCAAATTATACTTCAAGGAAATTACATGTTTTTCTTGAGAGTAATGATCATGTCAGCCTTCGTTTTTTATCACGCGAAGTAATAGGTACGGGATTAGTAATTTTCCTCAAGCAGTTAAATTTACTTAACTATTTCTTCATCGTTAACTCTATCAGACATAAAAGCAAACGGTTCACAAAAAAACAACTATTACAATATTAAAATTATTGTCTGTACAAGCATGGTAAGTATAGACCTACTCATTACTTTCTATAATTATATTTTTCTTTTCTATCAAAATTGAATCAATACCTGCCCCAAACAAATAAACAGAAACAGTAGACGTTCCGATTTCCCAAAAGAAAACCTGACATCAAAAATTCACGAGCCCGAAATGACAGCGTTAGACAAGGACAACAAATTTGAAGCGAAGACATCACATTATGTGTTTACACTTGCCGGCAAACATTCAGTCAATTATCTCGAACAAACAGAGGAGTCAATCTGACCCCCGCACGTCTAGGACCCCCAGGGGGGAAGGGGGTCGTAGCCTCATTAATTGCTGAGGTGCTTTTACATCCCGGATAATGTTTACGATCGTGGGGGTCGATTTTATGTCTGTGCTGACGGGACCAAAGCTAATTTTTCACTTAATTTGTTTCTCATCAGGAGCTTTGAAGATGTTCCCCTAACCTCGGATTGTTTGTATGAGATCGTTCGTAAATATTATGTTTGTTCGCTTCTGTAATAACGCAACATAAAATAAATTAGGTTTATCTTTATTACGCTTATAAACATCATTGAGATCTGTTGAGATCATAATAAACACGATTTATCATAAAATTACGTAAATATCTGTTCAATACAAATCTGTTGATCCAACAAATTTCTTTCAAGCTTTACTAAAAACGAAGCTCGGACGTTATATTGATTGCTGGTAAGAGATATACCAAATATTATTAGTTTTATTTTTAAACGTCATCCTAAAAAATTTGCTAACGACACAAAAACAAGTAGTATTCAACAGCCCAATCTCCATAACATAACAAAAGAAAAGAAAAGTGACTAAAAATAAACCAAACCAAAGTACCTAGTACCTACGAGTACATTGAATTTGATACTCACCTCCTATTACATCAACAGTGACAAATCCACCATTGTGTACCACGTGAACAAAAGCAACATGATATCACCATCCCATATCCTCTCTCAAGATCAGGTTACTCAGTGATGGGGTACACCTCTTTATTGAAGTACTTCACATTTTTTATAACCCCCTGCAGTAAAACTTTGGAAACTAAAGTCGTCGCGTGAAATTTCAGAACGGTTTTCTAATGGCGGCAATGAAATTTGATCACTGTTCAGGTGTTTGAGGAAATGCCTCAAATATTTACATTTATATCATCATAATAATCTTCTATACATTTTTGATTCATTCATCTTTGAATGACGTAAAATTTACTGTTATAAAAGAGCCTTCTAAAATATATTGTGTGTCAATAAGAAGACAATGCAACTGAATTGAGAACCTCTCGTTCTTTTTTTTTAATTTGGGGAAATCAAATGAAATCTTATCCAATTCTTGTATTTACCACAAGTACTAGAAGACTACAACGACTCACTAATATCCCACATCCTTGACGACATACGATACTAAATCCAAGGACATCCACACAGATAACATTAACTTTGTTTTCTTCGCAAAATGTAGAAAACTAAATAAATACCAACTCTTTAGAAGTAAATTTATTATCATGTTGTTTGCGGTGACTGTGGTAACTGATATTCATATTTTGATATGCAGTGGGCGTACGTTGGTGTAACTTATTCCTATTTTTATATTTTTTAATAATTGAGATTTGACAAACGATTTGTTTGCTATCCCACCTAAAACTAATGCTAAAACCAAATCTATGCTAACTAGTATATATGTACCTATCTATCTGTATTTGACACATGACTGCGTCAAGCTTGGATGTGTACCTATGTATGAAGTTAGTCCTCTAACAAAGGTGTTAATGTTATAAATCAAACTTCCTTTGACATCAAAAATTTTGATAATTTGTTTTAAAATATAAATTATACCTGTTGTGTAAATTTAAAATCTGTTAAGGATTTCGATATTTAATTGCCTATAAAATTCATATATTGCATTAAACAGTAAACTATGATTATTGTGAGCAATAAACTGGTAAATTACTATTAACATCTATTATAGAGTATTGGGAATGGATATCTGATTTCAATATGACGATTTTTATTTTATTGAGATTTACTGTCATGGAGATAATTTACCAAATGAAAATATGACGATATGCTTGACACCACTAGTTTGAGTTTTATCATTATCTTAGTCCTATAAGTTCTATTATCTTCATAATCTGTTCAATGATTAGCACAAGTAATTTACCTCTCTGACACATATAGAGGTCAATTTTAGTTTTGAGATGTGTATCGCTGTAGTGTCTGGTTGTCAGTCCATCGCCTAAATAAAAATAATAATAAAAAACACAATACACTGTGTAATGTATATCCCTCGAATTCTTCTGCTGATTTTACAGCATGACCGAGAGGAGAAACAGCTGACATATTCTATGTGTCCATTCCCTTCCACTCCAACATGGAAGAATTTCTACAGATAATAAAATAATTATAAAGTATACCAATGTATTTGTTCAAACTACCATTCTTCTTTATACCATTGTATTATCATATCGCATCTTTCATCGTTTCCTTATTAATAGTGTCCTTCCTATTCAAACACTGCAATGAACTGTTGATAATGCGGGGGCGTGAGTTTATGATATCGCTTTACCCTTATTGAGCGTAACTTACTTGGCAACGGCACATTCGTGTCATGATATCGTAATTTTGCTCATATTCTGATGCAGATGAGATAACTGGCTCGTTTCAATGCTGGTGTGGAATAATATTGTAAACTTATTTATATACCTACTACATTTTAAAAGTAGTAAGAGTGCGATACAACTTCTTTGACGTCTTTAAATGGAGTTTCAGAATAATGTAGAGGCTCCACAAGAGACAGATGATCTATTTCCCTAACACGAGTATTTTTTACTAAAAAAGAAAGACTTAGGTAGTACCTACATAATAAACTAAAAATAAATCTCACAAATAGTTCAGATTTGAATATTGTCTCTATAATACAACTTTTAACTAAATATGTTTTCACACTAATATAGCAAAATGTACATATTTTTGTAATAGGTAACCAGTAACTATAAAAAACTTCCCCCACTATATTCTATTCAGCTATTATCCAGCGGTAAGCACACTATGTAGAGGAACTGGAAGGAAATTAATAAGATAAGTAATATCGGTAATGTGGTGTAAGTGGATTGACTTCCTTAATGCCCCATTTTATATATGACGACATCATTCTTACTTCATTGCTGCATGTTTTGCTAATTTTCTTTAATCCTTAAAAATAACAGAACATAATTTTAGGAAAACTATACATAATTATGAAACTAAACAACTTTTCCTGAGGTACATTATAAGCGAAAATAATATGAAAATGTTTATACCCAACGTTTCATAGAGAAAGTTGTTCTGTCTCATGGGTAGGTTCATATACAAAAAAAAAATAGAGTCACTTATTTTTATACTCAAATATTATTTAGGTAAGAATAACTTTAAAGTTAGTTCGGAGAAAGGGAACGATTTTACACCAGCAGCGGATGCCAAAGGCTGAGCACAGTCGAGTAGAAAAAGTCTGAAGGTGGACCCCAGCATTAGACCGGGAAAACGCTAGGCAGAAGAAGAAGAAGAGGATAAGATAATGAAATAAAAAAATAACAAAAGCAATGTATGGTGAATCTGTCGCCGTGTGCTCTTGTGTTTTACTGCGTGATGTGCCATATTACTAAAGCTATTAGTCGCTAAGCTCATAGTTTCATTACTGCTATTATTAACAGAATGTGGATAGTGTGAGAGACAGCTTCGTCTACAGAGATAGGGAAAAATATTTAGCTTGTAATATAAGAAAAAAATGATCTTAGTTATTAGTGAAATACTATTGTCTTTATTTTTATAATTTCTAGCTACAATAAATAAAAACATGGAAATACTTAATTAATGGAGCTAAAAATTTCAAATAGATGGAAGTTAAACCCACGATCTTCGGCGTGTTTTTAAAACATTAACACTGTGTGAAATAACCTCCAACAAATCGGACATTTACCATAAATGCTAATAGTACCTACCTAGGTATTAGAAGTACATGCCTAATGCATTGTAACTAATGTGGATCAAAATGAAATGATAAATTGTAGATACAGTAACTACTGTAACATAACTATGTATGATGTGATAACTAGTATGAAATTTGCTGTATAATCATTAGCATATCAGTTTGTTTATCCCCAAACCACTAACCCACTGCAATATTAATGAGATATCAAATGAAGATCGAAACAGATGATGGCGAGAAACAGCCAGAGATAGTTCGTAACGTAACGTTAGATAGTAATGTTAATATTTCATGTATAGTGATGAATTTATGACGTATATAGGATACGTACATAATATCACGCCTGTATCCCTAATGGGGTAGGCAGAGCGTCAACGATCCAAACGAAGATCGTTCCGCCGCCTCTGACAAGTTTTGAGGGTTGTTTAAGATAGATCTCTATATTGATGTAGTGACAGGTTGTCAGCCCATCGCCTAAATAACAATATACTGAAACCCTCGAATCCCTTAGCTGGTTTTTACAGCATGCTCGGGAGGAGATGCAGCTGGCACATTCTATGTTTTTCTATCGCTCCCAGTCCAGCATGGAAGTTATAGGATACGTATGTATATTATGATAGTCCAAAAAGAATATAAGACAATGAACGATATTCACGATAGGAACAGAACCGGTCAATGTTTACTGTCTTTCTTTACGTTGCCTTACGTTCTAATTAAGTAATCATTCCGGTGTTTCGCCATCGTGTGTCTGAGTCTCTGATTCCTGTTTCAGTCTTGTGGGCTCACTTTGAATAAAATATATCGCAGTGTGCGACTTGGTGGTGTACAGCTACAGCCTTTCGCTGATGAAATTTAGATTCATGTATCTTAATGATGGCTGTGTGACTAATTAATAGTAACATCTTCGTATTTTACTGTCTGAGTGTCAGAGTTTAAAAACTGCCTAAATTGTGGGTTACATAATATAACTCTGACATGGTTTGTAAAGATTACTGTCAAAGACAGCAACCGTGAGCGATGGTATACGGTACATTGTAACAGAAAATCAGGTAGTTAATTTAGCGTGCATTGTAGGTTGTTGGGTTTCGATGTCATCAAAGAAGGCGGTCTTATCCCGTCACGTCAAACATCAAGGTCTTACCTTGTCACGTGACACGCCATGGATCAAGCTCACAGTGACAACTCGTCACCACGTCACGCCCAGCCACAGGCCTCAGCCGTTTCAATCACGCCCAGCACGTTCCTATTCACGCCCACTGCTTGTACGCAGTTTTTCTTCCACCGCATGCAGTTGACGCGTGCCTCCATACGAGTGGGTTCATGTGTTATTCATGTCAGTGCGTCGTGTGTTAGGGCGAGATTTGCCATTGTCATTGTCTTTCTCTCTTTCTTATCGTCTTTACCCTGGTGTTATTTAATTTCTACCATTTTGTCGAATTTCGTAGTCCCGATTTTCCTAAACAAACCTTCACAATAATATTATTTTAATGCTTTTTAAAATAAATTGCTCCTTGTACTCTTTTTCTTACATTGCTCTCAGCATATTTTACAGCTGTTACGAATGTATTTAATAAAATAATATTAATATCACATTATTGATAGACTTAAAAAGAAATACTGGAAATTTATGAGAAGCCTAGTCAAACTTTGATTAAGTTTAATACTTCCGCTCTGAATTTCTCGTTCATCAAACTTCATTATTTTTAATTACTATTTTATTACTTCTTTATAATTTCTAGAATTCGTTATACAAGAAAACTGCATTTAATTTCAGAAGTTATTGCTTATTACACCAAAACAATGCCAAAAAAATTATGTAAAATGAGCACAAAAATAAAACGTGAAAATAATTATGACCATCAAAAGAACATATTTGCCGCAAGGAAAAAACCGACACGCGACAAAAGAGTGAATTTTATTTTAATATAAATAATGGCTTCATTAAGAATTTAATATGCCAGAATATTTCCATGCTAGGCTGGGACAAGGAAAAACATTGGATTTTCCAGCTGATTTTGAAGTGAGGAGAGGGAGACTAGAGCTTTGAATTTAATAGGCGATGGGCTGACAACTTATCACTATAGCAACACACGTCTGTTCTCTCTATAACCGTCAAATTGTATTGTTTAGATTAACTACCTGTCCTAATTACATTACGTGTAGTTTTTGTATAATTATCAAATTTTAATTTTAATTTTAATTTGTTTGTATTGACCTTAAATATTTATTATCAATAAAATTTTCATTTTTATTTTCATTTTTTTTTCAAAGCTTGTCAGACGTAGTTAGCGCTTTTTGCTGCCTTTTAATGTGATGGTTGATGCTGTATCTACCCCGTACGGGATAAAGGCGTGAGTATAATTATGTGTGAATGTAATTTTAACAGGTTGCTTGCGATCCACTCGCGACGGCACGTGAACGTTGCACGTGAACCGCATGCGATGTGTTACATGCCGCAATAATCCGCCGAATGAGTGAATGGATATTAATAAGATAAGGCACTTATGTTGTTAATACATTGTTTTTAGGTAAACATTACGATTTTGGTTATTTAAAAGATGCATTAATATTCTCAACCATATAAAATAATCCACAACTGGGCAATTGGGCATAGACCTCCCAAAAATCGGGAATTATTTTTGGAATACTCTCCTCTCCTTGGCATAAGAATTGTTTGATGATGACAAGTAAAGCGGTCAATCTCAATTAATCGTTGTTTTTGATAGTTTTTATTACACAAAACAAAATCAGAATATTCCCATATTTGAGAAAATTGTGACGCAGAATTAGGGAGTCATACAGAAACCCTGTAATCTACATAAAAAACGTTGACTTCTCCTTGCTGCATCAGTATTTTCTCCAGAAGTCTGGAGTGGTGCCATGCTTGGAATCAACAGACACCTGCAACTGCTAACTGCGTCTTTAATTGCTCTTGTAATCCTGCTTTACTCTCGTTTGGCCACAAACCAAGAAACATGCTTAACTTTTAATATAAATAATAAAAAATAAATAATAAAGTCATTTATTGTATTTCAATACAACATGCTGCATGATGTTCCGTTGTTCTGATGGTTTGCATATTTCACTAGAGGCACATTTGACAATGAACATCACAGCAATGTGCTAGTGCGTTTCCCTTAGGTCCTAAGGCTTAGAACAATCTGTTTAAGAAACCAACGCTATGCTCATAGTTCATAACTGTAAACATGAATGAAATGCAAACATAAAACAATACGTTGACTAGCTCACGTCTGGCGCAGTTGCACTTCAACAGTAACTGCAGTTTGATCCCGCACCTAGAACATCCAGCAATCTAAACTGCGCAACTTTAATACAGTCGAGACACCGCCGTCGTGTTACTGTACTATTATTAATACGGGGTGTAAGGGAAAACTTACCGCAAACTGGGTTGCTCAGTGAACGAAACTAAACAACTTTCACAAATATATTCTTCCAAAAAATGAAAAAAGAAAGATTCCCCATGCACATTCAAAATGAACACCTCGATTAGATAGTTTGTATGGGGATTGGGGAAGTCAAACATTTCTTTCAATTCCTTAAAGAACCTCCTGATCAAAGTTGTTCAGTATTAGCAACTGAACTATTACTATCAGCTTGCAGTAAGTTATCCCTTACACCCGGTATGTGTGCTTCTGCAGTCTTCATCCGCGCGGTGTTGCTCCCACTCCGCATACTTCCATATCTCAGTTTGCACCTGAACCAGATAAACGTCTTTAATTACCTGTAGGTACCCACCCTCTCTTCGTCCTTCTCTCCACTGAGTAATTCCACCATGCTCCAATGCTGTAAGTTTATTAGCGGAAACGACTTTTTCTATTTATACTCTACCCGTCTGTTTGATAACTCTCCATGACTGCAAGGTCTTCGATAGTACTTGTTGGTCTTCAATAGATTGTACAGTCAGCAAAGGAGATACCTATCTGTGCAGGTCTGCTCGAAACGGATGAAGTTATGTCAAGAGGTTATTAGTGGTTTGTCATGAAAATTCATATGCTTGTACAATTTACTACAATAAAATATGTACAAAATTTCATGAAAATCCATAAATGATTTCCTGAAATAATTGCATTCGTTTCGAGCGGCCCTGTACAGCAATCGCCTTTGCTGACTGTATACATCAGTGTGTGTTCTAGAATTTCACTTGGCTGACTCTATTTTACCATTGGATATCAAATCAAAAGGCAGGAAACCCTTTCAAAAATGCTTATCTAGTACTTAGCTATTTCCCAATCGTTATTTAGTGATTCAGACGTAGTAAAAATAAATCTTATCAGAAATATAGCAGAGCAGAGAATCGTTTATATTTTGAGAATTCTGTTTTTTGGAGCGTTTTAGAACCACCTGTACCCCGCACAGTTTTGCGAGGGAAAGCTTCGTTAGCGCGGATAACGACAAAGATCGTATTCCGGCAAAGATTAAGCTTCTGAATGCTTGTTGGTAAAAGTTGTGCACAAAAACGTGTCGCCTCAAAGTTGCATAAAATGGAGATTTCAGTTTTTGTCAGGAAATCTGGCTGAAATTAATATACGTTTAAGTAACATGACATTATCACTGAAAAAGGAATAGGTACAGAAGGAGATACCTTGACTCTATACAAGCTCATACTGGTGTAAATCGTGAGAGACAAAATTGACCCATTATTAATTCGTAGTATAAAATACCACTTCCTACGCCTGCTACGCCGTATCAAATATTACTTTTACTTATAACTTTACCATTCTTTACCTGTATCTCCTGTTCATTCTTTGCACAGTTGGTATGTACAATTAGTATCTTTGCCGTGCTCGGTGCATCCAGCGATATTTCGTCCCGCGACCTCAGCCGCTAACCTTGTAGAGGAGCTAGTAATATAGAGGGTGTAAGGGACAGCTTCACGCAAAGTCGAAGGGATTAACTGCTCATACTCGGTCAACGAAATTGAACAATAAGATTTACAAAGAAATTATGTAAGGAAACAATAAATGTGACTTACAAAATTAACAAATGGACAGACAATTTTATTTGGAAAACATTATTTTATATCCCAGTTTTTTTTTTTTGTGAAAGTAGTTCAGTTTCGTTGACTACCTACGCAAGTCCTTCCAGTTTTTGAGACATCGCCCGCACACCCTGTATATTTCGTGTCCTAACCTTGTGGAGACCTCGGGAAAATTGCTCACGAAAACTAGTATGCTTCTGTTGGCCTTCTATTATGTAGTGGTATAAAGTTTATACTACTTAAGCATACTCGTAGAGATGGTGCAGGTTATGTTTTTATTTCCTTCTCTTGAATCAAGCAACAGACACAAATTAGTGCTTTGTTGTTATGAGTTTATAAAGTAGACGAAAGATGAGTTTACTAATTAAATGGTAGGTAATGTATCCAGCTGTTACAACCTGAAATTTTATTCTTAAAATAATATCGTATTGGTGATATAAACAAAAAAGTGTTTTAATTCTAACGTGATTTTTAATTTAGTCTTTTATTTTAAACACTTAAAACGTTCAATTATAGTGAACTGAAAGTTTCGCAAAGTTAGTTGTGCTATAAAAACTTTATATCCCACAATTTCGTCCTTTAAGACTTCCAGAGTGCTATACCTTAGCACTGTCTCGCGAATACTCGTGAGATGATCGCAGCGACCTATGCAAAACAAGGTCGCTAGGAATGCTCAGCTTGAGAGAGAAGAGACAATTCCTTAGTCAGTGGGAAACTACACATAACTTTAATAAACAGTGAAATATTATCAGATAAGTACCTAATTAGGTTTACTGTTCAGAAAACGAAGCAATTACTTATGCCCATGTGAAACAACATTTATAATTTTCTGCATTTCCCGATGAATAAGATAAAATAGAAAGCAGATGAAAATCTGGATAATATTATTTTTTCTAAATGTAACTAATTAAACTGCTAGCCTAATGAAGCACGGTGACGCGATAAATAAATATGCAATTAAATCAATATAATCTCATAATAATTAAGTATAATATTAATTTGGTATACATTTCACCCATAGCTAATCGTACCTTTTTAGCCACAGCACCCGCCATCGTGTTAACTACCCTGAATTTATATTTAATGAAAATAAACCGGAGGTGCTGAGTTATAAAAATAAATATCCCACAATTAGGGACACTTTAAACGCTGGGTTCTAAACGCTGGCTTGCGAGATATGGTCGCTGCGACCTATGCTAAGCGAGGTCGCCAATGCTCAGCTTATGAAGTTACTACACAGACATAAATTAGGGATAGATACCGCAAGTAACGCAATCTGTGTGAAACAAAATGCACCCATTTTGTTCTACCTACTTTGACGCTACGGGTGCAAGGAAATAACTGTGTTTATTAGGCTATTAACATAATATGGGGTGCTTTTATAAATCTTAAAGGCACGATTCGGCATTATTCTTATTTTAATTCCGATGTCTAGCTATAGCTATCATTAATAACGGTCGGGCGGGGTATAATATGATGCTTCGTATTGTAGCACAAAATGCTAGGAACGATGTTTGGTTTGCAAGGAACGCACTCTTGCGGTATCTTCGCCTATTTATGTCTGTGGGTCACTTCTAGGTACTATTGTACCACATTAGCATAAGCGTCTTATCTCCAACACTGCATTCTAAACAAATTACCTGCTAAGTTAATAAATAGCTATTTTAAGTTAATTCTCCGGAATTATTGCCATCATTTGCGATGTTATTGTGAGTTATGCTACTGTTAGTGCTTTGATTGATGATGCCGCTTTAAATATATTGTACAGGCTTTTCTTCAATCTTCATTGTCATGTTAAACAGAAATCTAAGTATTATTATTATATTAGCCTAAAGTGTAATTTTTTTATATATTTTTCTGTTAAAATTAAACATAGTGTTACTTTTGGATATATTCTACGAAGCATATTTTTATCTTAGACAAAGACATTCTATTTCATTCAAATATCAGGCAAAAAGAACGCATAGGATAAGTATTCCAAAATTATTTAAAAAGTAACGTCATGTATATATAATAATGCATTGTTATACTCCTAACTGCTAACGTGATTCACAATTTTTGCAGCTTGTATCAGAAGCTTTACAGTTCATTAATTCGTTCGGCCATAAACTCGGCTTTTGCAAAATTTATTTTCGAAACTTAGGCTCCAAACTGTGTTTAATTTACTTATTTAATCTGCTTTTGGAAATTTATAGCTATTTAAAGTCTATAAGACTTTACTGAAATATTTTTAGAATTTATTATGCTTCTTTTAAAACTCGATAGTCCACTAAAAACTTAAAGTTTCTCTTCTGCTCTGGTGTCACAATATGTTCGGGAAGAGAAAGTAGTAATATTGGAACTAGTACCTACATTCAATCTTCGTTTTTGTATTGCACTAAGTTCAGCTAAGAAGAATCACTTTATTTTCTAGACTAGATCGTTATTTCATACCTAAGTATTATTATAATTGTTTTGCACATAAAGAACAAATCTTTTCGTATAAATAGAAGCATCTTCTGCGACAAGTCTCTTAATTTCATTGCCTAGAGCAAATTAATACACGGCGAAATCCAGGAGCAAACAAAAACTGTAATTACAAACGTTACGTTGCTCCGTTTTGAACCAGTCGGGTTATGTTTACGAGGCACGTGGGTAGAAGCTGGTATAATATCGCGATATGAGAATATAAAGACGTGAGTTTCGCTCCAAGCTTCTTAAAACTGCGTGTTTTGTTGGATATTTTCTTGTCTTTATTTTTCATGTGGGAAAACGATGTTTTTTGTTCGTAAAGTTTTGTTCTATAGTTCTTTGTATATATTTTTTTCTTGCTTTTATTGAACTATACCTAAAATATAGGTGTGTTTCTGCTAAAATACAGCATCTTCAAATAATAGGATTAATCTGACTACCGTGGTTTTAGCCGCGGGTTTCCCACACGTAATAATATATTTTCTGGCGGTAAAGAAGAGCATATCCTAATTTTCGTCAGCTGGTTTATTCTACGTTTTTATTGCTCCCAGACTACTTTAAGCATTTTAGGTTTAAATGTTCAATGGTTATTTTAATTTTATCAGCATCATGTGCCTTTTTTTAATTTACTAAGATACGTTTCATATGCAAAGACTTATTTACATCGGACGTGGCAATCTTCTCTCGTGTAAACAACATTTCCTATCATATTCGCACTCCGTTGCCCCACGGGCGAGGAGCGAGACACAATGCAGTATTTGCAAGATATTGGAATTTTATACAACAAGACAACAATGTAGCCTCTTATAACTCCGCTGACTTAGCGACTATAGTCGAGATAGAGATGTATCTCAGTTTTATGAAGGAAATTTTATTCAAGCTCCAAAAGAGGGAAAATCTACTTACTACAAAATAAATTGCCTTCCGCGTATCAAGACGGACGTCCTTTTTCAAGCCTTTTCGCCGGACAAAAAGATATTTTTTATCTAAATCCGCCATTTGACCTACACTTTGGGACCAAATGTAATTTTCGCGCAGTGACTCGGCCCCCCAACACTCTGCGCCATAATTCCACTAAAAGGTCCCGTTTATCAAACAAGACGCGAGGAAACCTTCCCGGGGATATTTCGTTAGTTCCGATTCGATTTTCATTTTATGCAAAAAGGCGATCCAATCCGGCGAGTGGGGGTGAGGGACGCAGGAAGACCTTCAATCGGGGTAAAGCTGGAGAAGAATGATCCAAATTGAATTTGTTGGCGACGATCTCCCCCCGCGCGTCGCTCAGCCTCGCCTCAACCCCGCGTGACTCTGATCCGACAAATACTTGGCTTTCATCTTAAAGGGCAGCGATTCAGCGGATATTTTCGTGCTTGGTTAGGTACCTAGGATTTTTATTAAATTTCTCGCGTTGTACAGCAAACCCATTGTTATACGTGAAACATTCCAAAACAATTTACATTCTGACTTTTTTTCGAAGAGTAGGTACATTCATCAAACGTGATTTTCGACATTATAATCCTGACCGTAGCTGGTGTAGTACACTGCACTTGTGACATTAAACTGGTAATTCCATTACTGATAATTGTGCCGAGCCGATCCTCGCGTTAGCTGCACTAAGCCGCTTATGGGAGCTTCAGAGCATGCGAGTAGAGGGGAGAATACAGAGAAATTTTGTTAATTTTTGTTTATTTGAAATTTAAAAACGAAAGATATAATTTTATTTTTCATCTGCGCTTGCTAAATTCCGTTTTTTTGTGATGAGTCTCATTTCTATCTGGACTAGAGGTGACTGAGATAGAACCGACGATAGAACAAGCTCAACCAGAATCCTTGTTAGCACTAATATATTTTAAAGAATATTCTTATAACATTAGTATGTCAAAGGAGAAGCTAAAAGCTACCATAATTATTATGTTCTCAGATCTCTGCAAAGCTGATATTTGATTGCATTATGTAGCCCCACCACATCTAATTCGGCATGGTAGATATACGACCAATCGTGACACCGTAGATAATCATAAAAAAAAATGTTATTGATTTATTGCCATCTAGGAAATTATTTAAATGAAATCAATAAAAACGTTCATCGAAAGCTCGAGCAAGAAAATAATGAAATGCATTGGATAGTACCTCTGCAATCATGGGTGTATTGCATGATTATCTTCAATTACTACTTATTAATCTCGATAAACAGTGGTCACCTTTGCTATTGCTATGTTTTCCATCACATTAAGGGTATTTCTTTGCTTATTATGATGGATGTTTGCAGTGCAGTGGTTGACCGTGCATTACTACTGAAACTCGATCCGAGTTGTCACCGGTCAATGTTATTGTTTACCTTCTGTCTGCTATGCGCAATGGTATGGCCACGAGACGATTCCCTGCAGCGAATTTAGACTCACTGCGAATGGCAAAGCGTCTTGCAACTCTAGAAAAACATTTGAATTTCCCGTCATCATCATCAGCTCACATACGTCAACACCAAGGGGTACAAACCTACCGGCGATTGGTCCTGAGTTGACTACGTGGGCCTAGAACAGATTGGTTGACTTCACACACAACCTTTGAATATCTTTGTAGGTGGTGTAGGTTTGGTGGTGTGCAGGTTTCCTCACGATATTATCCTTCACTGTAAAAACACCACCAAAAAAACGTCATACTATGCGATTGCGAAAAACACATTGGTAAATGTGGTTGGATGAATTTCTAAAACACGACCCCCAGCACAAGGGGCAGCAGCCCTATCCACTACAACATCGGTCTTCTCTGGATGTCCCAAGATCAGGTTGAATTGCACTGAAAACTACTGCGATCTGTTTTATGGTTTCAATATTATTATTTTTATTTTATGATATCGCAAAATTTTTGTTATACGCAGATAATGGTCAGCACATTTAGGCCCGTATTTATAATCAGCTCTCAAGAGTGACAGCGAGTTTGAGTTTGTATCAGAAATGTCATTTCAGTACAAAATGACCTGTCAAATCCATACTTAATATTGCTCTCAATCTTGAGATCGCTTTATAAATATGAGCCTTACCTACCTACTGTATTATCTGTCACATTAGAGGATATGTCTTTGCTCATTATGATCGATCTCCCCAAGTGCAACGGTGGTCCAGCGTGCATTACTTGCGTAACTCGATCTGAGTTGTCGCCGGTCGCTCTGTGGCTGTTTGCTTTGCAAATGTACTCCAAACTGCCACGAGCCACTATTGTTTTAACCACACAACTCTACTTTAGTTTGAACGTACCAGGTTGGGTTGTTTTGGGTTATCTTTCCCGATTTTTATAGCAAAAATATCACGTCAAGTGTGCAATATCACATATCACACATGATTAGGTAATGTTTATGTATAATAAAAAGGCAAAGGTGACTGACTGACTGACTGATCAACAACGCACAGCTCAACTACTTGACAGATCGGGCTGAAATTTGGCATGCAGATAGATATTATGACGTAGGCGTCCGCTAAGAAAGGATTTTTTGAATTTTTAAGGGGTTAAATAGGGGATGGAAGTTTGTATGAAAGTCCGTGAATATTAAGTTAGGATTTTTTAATTTAGTTCCAAGGCTATAATTTTAAAAACGTGTTAAAGTTATTTTGATATTTCCACCCCCAAGGGGGTTAAATATGGGGTGGAAGTTTGTGCTCAAACTGGACGGATCGGGCTGAAATTTGGCACGCAGATAAATATTATGAAGTAGACATCCACTATGAAAGTATTTTTCGAAATTTCACCCCCGAGGAGGTTAAATAGAGGGTGGAAGTTTGTAAGAAAGTCCGTGATTTGAAGATAGGATTTTTTAATTAAGTGCCGAGGCCTAGGCAAATAATTTTAAAATTATAAAAATGTGTTAAAGTGATTTCAATATTTCTACCCCCCAAGGGGGTTAAATAGGGGGTGAAAGTTTGTGCTCAAACTACTGGACGGATCGGGCTGAAATTTGGCACGCATATAGATATTATGACGTAAGAATCCGCTAAAAAATGAATTTTTGAAATAACACCCCCAAGGGGGTTAAATAGGGGGTAGAAGTTTGTATGAAAGTCCGTGAAAACTTAAGATTTTCTAACGTAGTGGTAGATCTAGAATAATAACTTTAAAATATTGAATACATGTACCAGCGCTTTTTATATTTTCACCCTTCAGGAGGTTAAGTAAGGGTTGGAATTTTGTATGAAAATCCGTTAAAAGAGATATCGACTACGTTGTTATTATTTTTATTCAAACTTCATATATAACATTGGAACTGGGGTTTGATGTTGAAACCTTTTGGAGAACTTTAGACTTAACGTGAGCAAAGCCGCGGGCAAAAGCTAGTTAATACTATTGCTGCAACAGTCCGTACTTTGAAATCGTACTAAATATAGATAGTACCTACGTACAATATCATACAAAAATAAAACAGCAACTTAATTGTTATTTAAAATACTTTCGTACATAATCATAATTTTCCTGTAACTTAGGCTCGTATTTATAAAGCGATCTCAAAATTGAGAGCAATATTAAGTTTGGATTTGACAGGTCGTTTTCTACTGAAAGTACATTTCTGATACAAACTCAAATTCGCTGTCACTCTTGAGAGCTGATTATAAATACGACCCTAAGAATCAAAATAGTATTCTGCTCCAAAATGCACGGTCATGTAGCGGAGTTAAGGGTCTACTAACAGGCCAATGCTTCCATCTGAGATTCCAATTTACCGCTTGGCCTACACCGAGAAATTATTTTCTTCCTATGACGAAATCGCGACGCGGTGGGATCATTCTGATACCACGTAGTTATGATGGCTTCTTCTACAATGTTTTTGGTGACAGAAACGCTTAGTAAAAAAAAAATGCAAAATCGCCAAAGATATGATACTGTGATAATATATTTACGAGTAAATCACTGTGATTATCTGAAAATGCAAAAACAGGCAATATTCTGAGACTTATGATCAGACAAACAATATTTTTTTTATTGCTTCCCCAATCCTTGGTGGTTTTTGTAGACAAGCTCTGTTGTTATGATAATGGCCATAGACTTATAAAGAAGAAGCTTCACTTAAATTTGAAATGTGTGCCCTACACATGGAAAGATTGGTTGCCGTCGTGAGTCGTAGGTCATAACCGGAAGTAGGCCGCAGAGACAGCCGACCGGCCGGAAATTGAACCAGCTTGGACTGAAATGTAGGCTCCTTTCCTCAGTTTCCAGTTCAGTTAACCCGGTTCATATCTTTGAATTTGCTAGAAATTTTAAAAATATAGAACATAATATTCTTGTAATCTAACATTTGAATTTTTGTTATTTTTATCCCTGTAGCTACATTATTGAAATTTATTTTTGTCGGGACAAACCAATTTTTTCAGCGGCAACATAATTATCATGTATCCGTACCTTTAAAAATGCCGATAAATGACACGGAAATAATAATAATATTCTTAGTAATTTAGCTTTTAAACAGATGTTTAGGGAAATGACGAGAAAGGAGAATCGTTATCGAATTCACTCCACACATCGCGTTTTACCAACTCCACGTGACATGTGTTGTACGTAAGGGAGGACCAACTGGACGGATATTGAACCTTGTCCGAAAACTCGACGAGTATGGGTGTTCCTGCATCGTTCACTCCCAATACACGTCTTTGTTACGATGAAGTGAATTGGCCTTTATTTCCGTGGTTTTGGTTGTCGATAGGTCAGAACACATTTTTAAATGCCGCGGATAAAAGTGTGTAGTCATCAGAAATAATTCAGAATTTGCACGCGTTGTCAATCGTAAGAAAATCCAATCGATGTTGAGTCGAATTCACTCATTCAATATTTTTGTTTCACTTTGAAGAGAAAGTAAACTTATTGTATTTTTTATTAATTAGGTACAATTTATTATAGTAATAATAATAAAATTACTGTTCTTATTCACAGGTAAGGTCCGACTGCATCCACCTATCTACAACAATGACATGACATGTTGGTAAGTAGCGTGTAGTTTCAGGTTAGGATTAGCCTAATCCCGTTGATGATAGTGTTGAACTACTGATGATGATGCAAACAATACTAATTATTGCCACTGTTACAATTAGTGGTTAACGCAAACTAATGCTACTTCAGTGTTTAGCTAACAATGTTAATAGGTATAACTATTATTTGATGATGATTGATGGTTGTCTATCTGTTGATACTGTAGGTCTCTACTAATATTTAAAAATATATTTTGAGTGAATTACTAGAAGAATGAATGAATTAATTTAATTATTAGAAGTGAATTATTTTAAAATGTTCTATTGTCCAAAATAAATCTTATTAGCGAAGGTAATAAAACTTTTGAATTTGTCTTAGATTTACTAACATTTTTTTTTAAACATTTAAACTCTCATTCATTTCAATAAATATACCACTATAATGCTAAACAAAATTTGTAATATAAACATTGTTTACCAACTAGCATTTACAGTCACAGTTTAATAACTTTCACTAAACAATCTGCGATGTGTATCTCTTTCAAAGAAACCATCAATTTCCTATCAACAACATTTCCTAACTCACAACCACAACCTGAAAATAGATGTACATTTCTGATTCAACAATAGCCTCCGATTAAACAATAGGTTGTTCCGCCGCAATGTAAACTACCTCAGCTTTAGCATCGTGTTGTTCGTTAGTAGGATTGTGGGTGTAGTGGTAAATAGCACGTTGGTAATTGACATTTAGCTTGAATTAGCTGTGACCGTAAAGCCGTTGATTTATAAGGAGATTGTGGTTGTTTAGAAGTCTGGTGGATTTATCGGCACTGGTTTTATAGTTGCTTTTCTTGTTATTGTTTTTCTATTCTTTACTGTTTGTTTTCATATTTTGCCCTGTAGCACTTTTTCTAGTATCCATTATCTTTGACGTGTAAGTATTGTACAACTTTTTGACATCATACAAAACAAAATTGAAAATGCTGTTAACAACGATAGTGTTGGACACACTCAAGCGTATGATATTATTATTACCATCTTTTTTTACCATGTTTAGGTCGTTTACGCTCTGCCTACCCCATTAGGGATAAAGGCGTGATTATATGTATGTATGTATTACCATCTTTTTCACCATCATTAAGCAGTCATAAGACGTCAACTAAAAAGGAATAAACCTCCTGAAAGCCCGTCCGTAGGTCGCAATTTTGGATCATCTGCATCCGACCTGATAACTAAAAACAAAGCAACAATTATAATTTTTATTCAGCTTTTTATTATTTTATTCTTCCTTTCTATTCCATTAAGAAGTTTATTCCACTTAAAAAACATTTCATCTACCAAAAACATTTCATCGTTTTAAAATTACCTTTGCTCATCCAAACTCCTGTAAAAGAAAACTGAGCTACCTACCAGGTGAAATAACTTCACAACTCTTATCTTGTTGTTTTTGACCTTCACAAAACCCTTGAAGCGGGAGCTGGTTCTGAAGCAGACTCACAGGAGAAGAAAATAAAACAGTAAGTCTTCAAAGGTAAAGCCATCCAAGGAATACTTATATCGAGGGAACTTGCAGCAGCTCTCTCTGTGAATGTAACATCTCGTGCTGCTTTCACCAACCCGATTATCAAGATAGTCGAATATGGCAATTATCCACGCTTCAGCGTTTTGACTGTTGAATTTGATAATAGTAGTAGTGAGTCCAATCACAAGGAACCTTAGTTTGAAAATAGCGACTACCAGTGAAGACCGATGCAGTTTATTTAAAGATGGCATACTAGGCATACCGTTTTTGATTTCTACTGTGACTTTTCCAGTGAAATGCGAAGTTCAATTGATCGTGATCGGTGAATTCACTCGTACTAACATTTTAGTTCCGTTTTTATTTTTTATCGAGTCATTGATTTTATTGAATAATATTCGAGGGTGTATAAAAATTGAGTAGGTTTCTAACAATAATGTAGTACCTATCCAGTTTCATAAATAACTTACCTTTAAAATTAACCCATTTAATTTTGTCATTTTATTTTATCCTAAGAAAACGTGTAAAATTTCAGGACTTGCAAAAGAATATTAATTTTCTTAAAAAAAAATATATAGATTCAACCTCCCTGTTGCTTTCAGACTAATGATAGATTTTATGAATACGAATCTCCGCCATATCAGTAAAAAATAAGGTTAAGTGATTTCTCAAGTATTTCAAAGTAAAATTCTCATTTATTTCCCGTCAATTCACATCAGCTGATCAGAGTGCACGATCGTCGATCGCTCAGCATGAAGCAGCGAGCAACATTACTTGAGCGCGAAATTGAACCAATCCACCGTTTTATTCGAGAGGGAACCAGCTGCTGGCCACACCGCCACATGCATTCTGCACCATAGGTTGGGGTGATGTTATAAATGGGAAGGGAACCAACATATTGGCTTGTTTTCCTTTTATTAAAACCGTTAATATCACATACATTTTTCCAAGTTGGTTGAAATTTAATATTTTTATGTTTGTTGTTTTAATCAACAAAAATTTGGATACGCAAGGGTTACGGTAGGTACAAATTAAGAAGATGGGAATGTAACCGTAAGAGAATGTTAATCTAAATAAATGTAACGTAAAAAGTGCCTTTGATCCCGTTAATAGGATCATTAACATCAAAACCCATCAAAAGGCCGAAACCCCGTTTGACTCGAGCCCACCTCTCGTCAACAGTGCAGAATATAGCAATATCCGCTGATGTCGGTGCCTGTGTAAATATTATCCGTAATAATTCCGCGACCACCCGACGACCAGCGGACAAACATGGCCGACCGACGACGACACGCCACGGGACTGTTTGTAAACTTGCCCTGTCGGTCATGGACTGGCTGAAAATCCCTTGAAAATATAAGTACATGTTGGTTGAGGAACTGGTAAATCATTGGTTGAAAACCTAATCGAAGCCATGTGACAAAGTTTGGAACAAATTTTCTAAACCTTATGTTTGTACAAAATATCTAAAGTGTGCAGCCCTTCGAAATGCGACGCCTCTTCTCGGGGCGCAACGTCAACTTTTCAAAACAAAATGATGAAAACGCAATTTTAAATCCTTTCCCATTGTTTCCGTTCACACTTACTTTTTGTTGACCTTTCATTCTGATACCATTCTTCACAGTCACTGCCGCAAGCAAAGCGCAGCCTGCCACACCCAGGGCCATTCAGGTTAATTGTATTAAAACTCTTGCAGCGACAGACACCAGGCGTCGCTTTCCAAATTATGCAACCCCCCTCTTCTCATTCCTACCGCCCTGGTATCCATTACTAATTGGTTTTTAATTGAGTCTTTTTTCGCAACTTTATTATTAATGATTCTTTTACGAACCTCTTATCTGTATTTCACTCAGCTCTTTGATATTCAAATCGAGGATATAAATAATATTAAAACGTTTATTCCTAATATCAAGTTACTTTAAATTTATGTTATACACTGCGCTACGTACTAAATGTTATATTTCTTGTTTAGCGAGACCCGTATAAGATTTAAGTTAATCTTTGGCCTTTTTACGTGTCCCGCTTGTAAAGTTTCTCCAAGCGTATCTTTCGTAGCCATAATAGATGTAGAAAAAGAGACTAAATGTGACTTCAAATATTAAGGAGCATTATTTTTTCTTACCCCTTGAAAGTATCTACCACACCATCATGAAAATTTTCCTAGATAGGATTAGGTACTCATAAACAATTAATTCAGCGGGGATATACTTTCAGAAATGGGTTAAAACAGCAACAGTAGATGTCACAGCATTTAATCTGGTTCCATTTACAAATTGTTTACTCAAATAGAACCTAGTCACTTCCAGAACAACAATATCTGGCCTGACCCAGGGTCGGCCTCGAGTAACATATCATGCGAGTCGGTAAATCACATTCACATTCATTGCGCAGTATGAATGGCGCGCCAGCCGCGGCACTATAGCGCACTCGGCGACAGTCGCAGCCACAATGGAGTCACCAGTGCCACAATACACATCCTTGTACAGATAACTCTTGATGATTTATGACCGCTTGGTATCTGACTCTAGATGGATCAAGTTCATTATCTTCAATTTATTGACGGAGAACTTACATAAACTAGAACTATTGTAGAGTTCGCAGAAGATTTCCAATATTTATAATATTTTATAAGTTACAGGTTTCAGATGTATAAGTTCAAATATTTTGATGCATAAAGCCACTCTACTGAAAATCTAACTTCATTTATAATAACAACGATGCGAACAGGATAATATTCCAAGTATTTACAACAGTCGGAGTCGGCATACAGTCTAGCCACAATAGAGTCGCCAGTCCACAATAGCCATCTCGCTGCTTCAGGGCTATCTCCCATGATTCATGCGCGCCTGGTAGCCTGGTATCAAGCTTATCTTGTTAATGGTCAAGTTTCTTCAGTCAGTTGCTCAACAATGCCCCGCCATTTATCTCGTAGCACTTGGGTTTCTTTACAACTTTATGAAAGAAGATTTCAGTTTGAAGTCGATCAATTTTGTTGTTAGAATTTGCTTTTGGACTAGTAATAAATCTTTTGAGAACAACACGCAATAGAAGAACTTATCGTGAGATATAAAATCAGTATAAAATGTGGAAATAATCAAACAGAAGATAAGAATGAAAAATCTAGAGATATTGAAACAAAACGCTACAAAACACAAGATTCCACTTTGGCTTTGACTCTTTGTCTAAGAAATTACTATTCCTACCACACTCGTATCGGATAAGCTAATATTTCTGAAACACTACCCGTTCGAATAGCCTTTGCATTTTCAAAGCGACACTCTGTTTGAGGATAAATCAGGGAGAATGAAGTCGTACCAGGAATATATGAAAGATGGAATATGTGGCAATGGTAATGCTGGAGTATTATTTTCTTATCTGTAGTAATGTGGATGTAGTGTTAAAGAATAGTTATTTTGACGGTTAGAGGAGGTTTGTTCCTTTCGCAGCTCGCTTTTAGATTTGGAATCACTGTCTGAGTGCTGTGGTATGGTATTTCTTGATTATGCAGAAAAATATATTTGAGCTTGTTTCTTTTACGCAAATATAAACCCAATCAATTTCCAGGTTTTGTCAATACTGAGAATGCTGTAGAATCCAACAGAATTTTAAAACCTTTCATCGTATCATCCATTTATCAACAACAAAACCAATATAGTTTACTACAAGCAAGGAATTGCAGATATTCGCGCGATGCACCGCTGCAGATCAAATATGCATAGCGTTCGCAAATGCATTAGCGGCTGCAATGGCTGCATCTCACACCTCCACCGTCGGAACACAAATTCTAGAATATTCCATATCGGAGTGCAACTTCTAGTTTGTGTAAGAAAATGCAAATTTCAAATTGAGAATATGAAAATATAGATCTTGAAAGGTATTGGATTTTGTCTCGATAGCAATCTCTGTAAATTTTAGTCGAGTATCTTCCCAACACTTTGGTTTTAAGAAATTAAAGAAACTAGTGAGTGGTAGATATTTTATTGGCAATAACTGTTTTTGGCTTTTTACTAACTTTTGAATGAAATAAAACCACCACAATATTATTAGTTCATTTCCTTTTGATGATTGATTTAACATAATTACAAGATACCACACACAGATAACTGGGCATGAATGATGTTTAATATAAAATTAGGATGCATTTCTAAAATACCTCGAGAATTTAGTTATGAATGGTGAAATTGCAATGTTATTTACTTTGCGGACGCTACTCGCATAGCTGTGGGATATTCGGTGAGATATGTTACATTTTGTGACAAATAGTAATTATGTTGCATTCACCACAGAAACTAGTTATATTATAATATTACATAACAAGAATAATTGTGTTATTGGGACAGTGGACACGAAATTGTGTCATGTGTAGGAATCAGAAATATGTTACAGAAAAGGAATATGCCGAGATTTTAACTAAATCAAAAATTCTGCATTGAAAAATAATCGTCGGTGTGTGAGAGTGTCAGTGGCATACTTAACAGGGTGAGCTCGCTCCATTGTCGACTCCAACAAGGGCTGTCATCCCTGACCTTGTATCTGAAGTCAAGGGCAAACCCATTTCTAATAAAAAGATTTAAACTTTTAAGCAGCTGAAACTAGCCCAAGTCTAGTTATAACCATATTCCTGCACATGGTACATTTTCTTGCTCACTGTGCCAATAAAAATAATAAGTAAAACAAAACTGCAGTATTTCGTTCGTAGAGACCACCTTATTTTTCCATAAAATGAGATGATAATGTCAAAATAAATAAAGTCATATATTGCAGAAATTGAGAGGTTTACAAGCGGCGGCGTATATTCAAACACTATTCTTCACGAGCGGCCAGTCGGGTGGAGACTATGTTTGGAAACTGCAACGTCTTAGCTAGTCCTGCTACATAGTTAATGTTAAAGAAAAAAATTAGTCCTCCAATAATAGTTAATTATTTTGAGAGTGTAAAATTTAGGAATTAACTTTTTAGCACCCATTAAAATGAAGATATCAATGATTTTACACAAACGGTATTTGATCCTATACTCCGGCGATCCGCAGCACAGCTTTATCTAACTTCGGCTACAAAACTTTTATGCCACTTGAAAAAATAGTTTTACCTAATGTGAAATTTTCGAGTTCTACATTTTCTCGCTACCCATGGATGTTACTAGTAGCATTATAAAAATCCATAGCCTCGCTGCAGCGACTGTGTTCTGAAACGCGGTACAATTTATTCATTGCCGTGAACTACGCCCGGTGGATTTACGAGCCGCGATATCGCCCCCGCCGCCGCCTCTATGATACCTCTATTGTTCCAGACATCTCGCTAAGATGGTGCTTCTACACTCTATGAGACAGCTACTTATAGTGTTAAAAAGAAGTATTTTTCGAGTGCTGCTACTTTTACTTCCATGCTGGCCTGGAAGCGATAAAAACATGTTTGTTGCCGTCATCTCCTCCCGGGCATACTAACTAGTATGCAATGTGTAACTAGTAAGTACCCTGAAGGATGAAATCAGCACATAGAACTGAACAACTTTTCACAAGGCCTATGTTCCTTTGGGAAAGGCACTTGCCCATGAAACTGACTACAATTTCATAGGCAGATTCACATCATTCAGGGAGCATATAAGCTATAGCTGTATAAGCCCGCAAAACGTGCTAAGGATTTAATAGTATAAATAGTGAGATACTGCTGTTTCAAACATAGCACTTCGTACTTTCCTATAAATAAAATTTAAAGGTATATCTAAGAGGTAAGTTTGATAAAATTTATTTTCACGATGAAGCGTGTACTTTTTTTTTTTTGTGGTGTGTAGTGTACAGTACAGTTATTGTTTTGCACTCCACTCATAAACATTTTGTTACAACCTTGACAAGAAATTTCTACCGGTCCCCCACTAAAACGAAATCGCCCGGAAGATATTTCTGCGATCATCTGTAGGGTAGGTAGGTACTGTGTCCGGCCATCGGAGGCGTAACCGGAGCTGGATTTATGGCGTGAGGCTCCCGGGGGCGCCACTAGTCGTTCGGCTTTGTTCCCGATAGTCGCTACATGATGCACGACATCCATACTCTCCCTGATAGACTAGGATCTGGCTGCATTACTTATCAACTGAAAATAAACTAACTAAAATAATGACTAACATAAAATCGCTCGAAATAATCTGCGATCATGTGTAGGTATACCTACTTATGTCCTACCATAGGACCGGTTAGAACTCGGACGCGCTATGTAAAGACATATCAACAGATTGTAGTACATAAATGTTTTTTTTTTTCAAAGTCAATTACTAAATAAAAAAGAACCAGTAATGAGCATATAGTGTCAAATTTCAATATTTTGCGATATACAATGTAGATAAAGACGTATTCTAGTAGAAAATGGGACATATTGGTAGAATAACTGCCAATAGTTGCAACACCTTTGCCTAGCTTTGATCTCACGGTATATGGAGAGCGTGATAGCCGGAGGAAAATACTAGTTTCGCACATTATAGTTCCCATAGGAATTTAATTTATTGCCGATAAAGTTCGTTACTACATTAATATCACAAATATATACAATTACATTACATTATTATGTTTATTTTTCAATCTTTATCTCTTAAATATATTAGTTTACTAAAAAAACAAAATATTGAAACCAAAACTTCGCAGTTTTTATTTTATTTTATGCTATATTGATTTTATCTTTTTATTAAGCTCACATTTTATTACTATTGTAATTTTTTTGGTGTATCTAATGTGGTGAGAAACTGTACATCCGGCTGCTGTACTAAATGCGGCAACTGGCCACTGAGACAATACGCCGCCCTCCGAATGTGTAGTGGACGGTGAAATTAGCTGCGTTTTTACGCTGGACTGCGAATTATATTGATTGTCTTAGAATGGCCACAATGCGGCGTAAACAAGATTTAAATTAAAAAAATACCAAACCTGTAATTTTCGGTCTTGAGCGAACAGAAAAAGATGGCAGTAAGTATAGACTTATTATAATTCTGTCACCAAAAAAATCTATGTACTTATAGTTACGATAAAACATTATGTGAACGGGACTCAACTAAAATTCTTTAAAATATTTGAACGAGTTCTATTATGACAGGATTATAATAAGTCCGTCCCTATTGCCATCTTTTTCTATTCGCTCAATACGAAAATTTACAGGTAACTATGATTTTATTTAGTTAAATCTTGTTTACTCCGAATCGTGGCCATTAGCAACCTAAAAAAATAGATATAGGTTTTTTATTCTAGACTCCATCAGACGTTAATAAACTAAAAACGTAAAGAAGAATATATTTGATAAAAGTGCAGAAATAAAATAGAATCTTTGATTAAGCGCGTCTTGCAATGACTCACTGTCATTTTTAATAGAAATAGTAGACAAAAAGATTAAGCAAACTGCGACACAACTGAAACAAAAATGGACCGATAATTTCAAGGAGAAAATTGTGATGATAAATATGAAAATAACAGCTGAAACAGAAGCATCTGTTGTAGATAATGAACTAACTTCTCTCGAGCTCCTAAAACTCCGTTGGTTTTACTAGATGGTATAAATAAAGCGAACAATAATGTCCGAGGACACAAGTGTCCTTTATTATTTTCATGTTGCGCATAATTGCCTGTTGGGCCCACATTAATCAGTGCGTTTTTCAGTGGTCCAATACAAGAGCTGAGCGATTACATAAATTGCTACGAAGCATACCAGCTGACTATCATCGCTACGTCGTCGTAGCGAGGCTTCGTAGTAACGTGTTTTTATTTTCAACGCTACGCCCTGAACTCGTAGAGCTGCATTTGAGTTGATTTGTTAGTGGCATTTTATTTTGAGCTTTGACTTTTTATTTACCTGACTATGTTTTAATAAAAAAACACAAAAAAAAAAGACGAAGCGAATATCATACAACAAACATCCATTTATATACTAATGAAGATGCCAAAATCCGACATTTTATGTTAATAGGCTCAAGATCGCCTTTTAAGTTCAGCGAGGCAGAAACTATTTTCGTAGACATCAACTCAGAAACTTTTCACTTGTAACGCATTAAAGTGATCTCAAAATTTGTCACAATTTTTTTTATCCTAAAACTTTGAGCTATTTATTATAACTCAATAATAACATTTGTCTTTTCGCTTACACCAAACGCTTGCGGCAACATACGAGGTACAAATCACAAAACAATTACTTGCCTGTTAAGTTAACCATCGCTGCGCTTGTATCGATACCCCTCGACCGCACTGCGGCGAGCCAGCGATGGATTTGCTTCCGTTGTTTCGTTTTGTTTTCCCTGCTAATTTGATTCTATACGTTGTTTATGAATAAGGTTCAGTGTTTTGTTTTGAAATTTAAATTTCTTAATTTGTGCTGTTGGTATTCCTGGAATAAGATTGTTGTAATCAAAGCAAACCGAGCAAGTGCTCCGTATGTTTACAACTTGAGTAAGTTTTGCTTTTTATTATACTGCACTAACCAGTTCACTCAACCAAGCTTATTATAAGACTTGTATAGAGTTACTTGTTACTACAATCAACCTACTTGCGCTATATAGAAAAGTTTCAGCGCCCCGATTTTCTTCTCAGTTGTTTATTTTTCTCATCTCTGTTGTTTCTTAATTTATTTCGTCTATGAGGGTCGAAATCAAGTATCGTTACCTGTTTATTCGATATAGTATCATTATGATACTCCGCTAATATAAACAAGACGAACAAGGTCGTTACGAGTAGAAGTTTCTTCAAATAACTTGCCAAGTTCGTAGTTGATTATTTGTCTTTGAGTCTCATATCGAGATAAACCTGGAACAGCAAACCTACTCGATGTGCTTAGAAACAAGATGCGCCTATCCCTTAATAATTATGCAAAATAAGTTTTTTTTAAAACAATTACGTGTAGGTGTATATGTAGTCTGTCTATTATTATTTTTTTTAGAAAATTAAGCATAGAAGTATTTGTAGCGACGTTTTTAAATACTTTTATTGCTAAGAAATCATAGGCTACATTTTGGGCCCAGCATGCAACAGCTGCTGAGTTTTTACAAAATCGTCAGCCCAACTCAAAGGGGATCATACCATCCTTTTATACCACCATTTTGAATTTTCTAAAGCGATAAATCGATCTTTGGTTCAACGAGAATATCTTGTATGCTACTTACGTCTCTCCTTAAATTGTATCTTCTATTTTTCATATCAGAATCATTTTCTCTACCAAAGACACATCTTATCCATGTAAGTCGTTGTTTATCAAAGTGATCAGACAACTAGCAAATACACTACTTGGGAGACAGTGATCAATACGATCAGTGTGGAGACAGTTTCGGTTGAGTCGAACTTGCATGCATACATACATAAAATCACGCCTGTATCCCTAATGGGGTAGGCAGAGCAAATGCATGCACTCGGCAAATATTCGTCCAAGTCGAGTTAAGATACCATGTAATGTATTTATTAACTGTAAGTACCTACCAAGAAATATTTATGTTAAAAATCGATACAGTTTTTTTTATCAGTGTTTAGGTTGATACTAATAATCAATGATTCAAAGCGTATCTTTATAGTTACACTTTATCAAACTCAGTACGAAATCGATTTGATTTATCTAGACACCAAAACTAAATCAATTAGATAGCTTATTCAAAGTCAAAGTCAATAATTTATTTCCAAATAGATTCATAAGAACACATTTAGAAAGTCACAAGCGAGTACCATTGTAATTTATTCAAGTACAAACTATAATGAAATTTACCTACTAAGTAAGTATTTGGCTTGCCCAGTATTATATACGTCAAATTATATAGTACAAGCTTTGTGTAGTTTAAGCCACTGTGTGGTTTCCCCAATCTCTTAAATATTTCACTCAATTATTAGAGCCCTATTTGCTGGCTGTCAACCTTCACAAAGGGTCCCCGACACTTGTCATACTCGAAGGCTTGACCAAGCATACCTAAGGCAGGTCATGACAGGAGTGCAGGGAATGTACCTACATTTTCAAAGAGTTATAAATAGGGTGTACAAATGCACGAGCTAGGTACACACAGCTAGCCTGAACTAACCTGCCATATTCAACTAGATCGATTAGTTGTCATATTTTTATCTAGGGGTATTGATTTACTAATTTTCATATTTCGAAAAAAGTTGCAAAGAAGTTTCATGTTTGAAGATCATTACACCTTTCGCTACTTACTAGGTGTTTTACGCTCTGCCTACCCCGTAAGGGATAAAGGCGTGACTTTATGTATGTATATATTACATCCTTAAAATCATTGTCAAAGTGCACAAAAAGCATGGTAAGTAATATTATATGGAAAATTTTATGACAAAATGCAATTTTCCGTCTCAGATATTTTTATAGAGCTTTATAATTTCTGGTAGTGTTTTTTTTCATGCTTAGTTACTTTATTTAAACTAATTGATCAGTTTTATCTGGTAAAGTTTTTAGGAATCACGGTCATTCGTGTCCACCCTGTACATTCAAAGAGTCATCTATATTTAGTGCTTGATTCAAGTGAACGGAAAATCAATGCTAATGCTCGGGGCAGGGGGGAGGGTTGGAAGCCGACTATTTATTGCGCAAGTTGCTGGGTGTTCTTCAAACACTTTGGGGTTTCCAAGTTATCTGTGCGTCGCCGACGACGCTATACATATACCTTGAGACCCATGGGTTTGGGGGAACGGTATGTGGACACACGAGCTATAAAATATTTTGTGTTCTTAAAAGTACAACGAATTTTAATACAAATTCCACAGATGATGCATTATAATAAAGAAAGACATGAATATAGTTATAAATTTTAATAATTTAGTTATTTTTTTGAGGATTTTTGCCTTCATATTTAGTGCTGTTTTAACGTCCACTTTCGTGTAAAAATAAGTAGGAAGTTTAAATTCGCAATGTAGTATTATAGCTCAAATGGCAGAGCGATAGAACGGCATTCCAAACCTTGTAGGTTCAAATTAATTCCGTGGCGATTTTGCTATTTATTTTAACAATAACTTAAGTTTAATTAATAAAGCGACTGGCTTTGATGAGATAAAAAGTAACTCTTGTGAATCAACTTAATTATATTAAGTTGAATGACAATGTTTTCCTTCCTTCATTTAATAGATCAACTTTCTACTGTGGCTACTTACTTTAAAAGTATGTATTATTTATTAATCTGATTACCACCAAGACTCAACCTTGTTTGACGCTCCATTTCCATATATCATCCTCAGCCCGTATTTTCATCTTTTTGTATCAATTAATTCTCTGCGCCCGCGCCGCCCACGCGCAAGTGTTTTGTTACGCGCACAATACGTATCATGCATGTATCAAGCTTTGTTATACCGAATGCTATGAGTATCATCTCATCTTTTGTTGGGATAAATCTGATTATAAGATTTAAATAAGTACATTGAAATGTAATTTATAATTATGTGTTTTTGTTTGATTAAAATCTGAAGTAGAGGACTGCATTTATTATCTTCCCACGTTAAAGCCTTATAAGAGCTTTAAAGTTAGTTAAAAAATATATTGTCTTAATTTTCCGCTTCCGCTAACATATTTTTCTGTCGTTTCGTGATCGTTATCGAACCATGAAAGACACGAAACCTGATAAAGCCTCGTTCTCGTGATATTAGGCTTCTGATGCTATATCTAGACCACTTTTTAAGAGTCATGATCATGAGATATTATAATATCATGACTACCAATTTTAAAGCATCTATCAATATAAATAAGAAAAAGACGTAAAAAAAACTGCGGGTGGACAAGTCTAACTGAAAGCACAGCGTCTGCAGCTTGGTAGTAACTCACCGCCTACGGCTCTAATTACGAGGTAACAAGGTTCGATTCCCGGCCCGCACTCCAGATAAATAACAATCACTCGAGACGCTCATCCGTCCACGGTTGTTTATGCCTTGCTTTGTTCCTGGTAGCGAATAGTGCATACCTGGATGACGTCAACAGAAAGTTGTTTACCTTCATAACGTGTCTGTTGAGATACCTACTTGAGGTGATCTTTAGATGTTACTAAGTAGACCACTTTGGTCAACGCCGTTTATTATCTTAAGAAACAATTATAATAATATTAGAAATTAGTTATTATCTCTATTCCTATTTTGATCTATTTTCCTTAGTATAAATCTTTTTGTAATTAAAACAGAATACTTACATTAACCAGTAAAACCTAGACCTAATACTTTACTATTTTTAACAGCCGGTACAATCTTTAAACTGTGCATGATTTAGCAATAAAAGAAAATAAATCTAAAATCACAAATAAATCCCTGTTCTTATACTTTCTATGTTTCCGTTATAGTAATTTGAAATGTTGCGTAGGCCAAGACTTGATCTAGAAAACTTTCAGGAGTTTCAGGCATTCAAAAGTTTCCTGAAGATATTCCAAACGCGTGTTGAGTACAGGCGATGTCGTTACGATCCTCATTCTACTGAAAGCTGAAACTTGTTTTCACAATACGCATTATGTCGCTCGTCACTTGTTTACGTGTCCCTGTTTACTGATTACTTCCACAAACTTGGCAGGTTTCTATATCGCTTTGTTGTTTGAGGACAACAATTATATTTTGTTGTAATACGTCTATTCACGAGTAAATATTGAATGGAAATATTCCAGAAAAGAAGCGAGCATTTTCAACGCCGTTCGATTTTCTTTATAAAATTTTACGGAGCCTTTTTATCTTCCGGTAACAGCTAAGAGGGTCATAAAATATGACTTAATGCACTTTCAATATCTCGGGGATATATTCAAGAGATGGAAAGAATAGAAGGATAAGACAATATCTATAAAACAAATCACGAGCCACGTAGTGTTTGTAGAAGGGAATAAATGAGCGCGCCGCACGAGGGGACGGCAAATTTACACTGCTCTCCAGTCGCTACACTCACTGTTTCACTCATACAACTCCACAGATATTATTTTAGTGCTATGTGGGGGATTGCATTATCAAAGCTGTCAAATTGCGTTGCAATTGAGTCCAGATTCGAGGAGACTCTTTAACACAATCGTAAAGATATTTTTGTCGTTTGAAAGTACTTTAGAAGTACCATAGGAATGTGTCACAGGATTGTAAACTGTAACAGGCATAGAATAACTCGCACCCATAGTTCGGACAGAATTGACGTGTGTGGGGCCAACAAAGTAAACTAATTTACCAAGTGGCTCATATGTAAATGAGGTGCGGAAAGGATTGTTTTTTAAAATAGGATTTTGATTACTCAAAGCTTTTATGGAATTACCCATCTAGGGGCGGCCTGCTTACCGTTGTTAGTATTCATCTCATTGTTTTCGCTTTACTACGGACGGAACATGGAAATGCCATTGCAATATTAAAGAGGGCTTCCCTTAAAAGGTCGTTAGCTTATAATGAGGTCCTGTTTTCCAAACAGAAACGTATAAAAACTTCAATTTCCTTTTAGATGGGATTTGGTATTCTTTGTTTGATTTTGTTCTGTAATAAATAGTGAAGTAAACGAAAATATAATACAATAACATAACAATAATGACACAACTTTGTCTCTCAACTGCACGTGCATTGCAAAACACTGTTCTGATTCTAACTCACATTCAAACCCCAAATACATTAGTACCGCTGACATTATCAGTTTTAATGTAAATAAAGCTATAGTAAATTCAAACTAATTGATAGTATTAGTTGGTCACGGTTTAGTGGTAATTAACGGTGAACTGGCGACTGGCAACACTACTGGCGAGTGATATCGCGCGCGTGTTGGCAATGCCGTGTACCAGGGTGCAATGAGTGGCCAAACGCTTGTCCAAGTTGTTAGTCTAGTTAACGATTCAATAAAACTCTCCCTGAATGCTGAACGCCTGGTACTCGATCGGCTTAGTTTCGCCAATCGATGTGTGGTGGTACAAGGTGACGAGACAACAGTAGATTTATTTAAAAAAAACTTTCTAGAATTAAGCCGTCACTTCTAGGATTTTCTGTATGGTGCCAAGTCCTCTTTGATGGTGCCTAAGACACACAGAATATCTAAATCGACATACTATGTTGATTTTCAGTTCTTAGATTTACGACATGATGACACAATATCTAACAAAAAAACACCGATGCCGATAAGATGGTCATCGCTAAATTGAAACGCTAAAATAAACAGGCAAACAGGAAAATAAACAAAAGACGGAGGGAGAGAGAGAGAGAGAGAGAGAGAGAGAGAGAAACACAGAAAGGAAGAAAGAAAGAAGCCAAGCAGAAGATGCTGCTGAAATTTTCGCATTTCTGACTATACCGGTCCGGCAGCGTCCACATTCCACCTCCTTCGGTCTCATAGTAAACAACGCGCATTCTTCTTCCTTCTTCAACAGAAAGCGCGTTTAATGATTTTTCAACTTTGAGGGAGGCCTTTGCCCAGCAGTAGGACATGAATGGCTATAGAAGATAAGATAAGACAAAATCTCTCAAAGTTTCTCACTCGCTCCAACTCCAACCAGTAATAAAGCTAGTGTTTACAACTGGTATCGCGTGCTAAACCGATTTGCTGTAACATTTACAGCTGCTCGACTCCAGCGGCGGCCCGCTGTAATCCACAGATTATAATAGCGGGTGTAATGGACAGCTTCCCGCAAACTGATAGGGGTTGCTCAGTCAACGGAACTGAACAACTTTCATCAGGAAATTCTCTCAGGAAATGAATATATAAATGACTTCCCCATAAAAAATTACAATTTCGAACTTATATACTTCGAATTTATACGGGGAAGCCATTTTTTAAATTTGATTAAATAATTTCTTTGTAAAAGTTATTCAGTTTCGTCAACTAAGCAACTTCTATTGGTTTTTAAACTGACCCTTACACCCGGTATAACCGATGAGGATCACAACAGGATGCTGTTAATGAACTCTGCCTAATCTGAAAGCCGGTGGATGAAAGGTCAAACCATCATCTGGATTAGTAGAATTGGATCCACTAATTTGCTAATACCTGTACCTGTATTATTGTTAACGAGTTTTTGAAGTTCCATTTGATGAGAAAATGTATTTAAGTAAGCTTATGAATTAGCAACATATTATTTTTTTTGCCATTGTGCTCTATTTTCTGAATAGCTCTTTATCAAGCTAAAACTTAAAGTAACAGATTCAATTTAGTGTTGGGAAGTGGCAGCAAATAAAGCAACAAATAAGTACTACTTTATCCATAACCTAAAGTATTTTTCGTATCGCGTTGCAAATTGTAAATATCAGGTCGAAGTGGCTATTTTTAAATCGAAAAAGCTTTGTTATTTTACGGGTTTTACCTACCGTTCTATTTATAATACCCATTTATTATTTAGACATGATGTACCACCGTCTAAAAAGTGACAATAATATCCAGATCGAATAACATTCTATAAATAAACACAATATTATTGTTCATTTGACGCAGACAAGTTACCAACTAAGGTTTCGTCGAAATGTCTGTTTAGTCTATCGTGATTTGGTCTGGTAATAATATATCCAAATTGTTTATTATTATGATTCACTTAAAAATACGCATCGTACCGAGAAATCCCTGTTATTAAATCGTCAATGTAGGAACCCTTAATAAAAGCGGGTGGCGAGTGTAATGTGATAAAATTTTAGTAGTCTTTTTAATGGAGTGGGTTTTTCGATTCGATGAAAAACCGTCAAACCTAGGTCAGAGATCTTAAATCGCCTCTGGTATGGTTGGCAAGATAACCACTATCAAAGACAGCAACCGGGACCAAAAAGGTTAAACGAGCCGTTTGAAACACGGACATCATAGACAGTAACCTGCGCAGAAATTGCTAATATTATCAACTTTATTATATTATCGAAGCCATGGCCTCCCCGGTTTGGGAGTCCAAGGCCCAGATCACTCAGATGCAGATAAACATGTGATTAAATCGTCAATGTAGAGACTCCATAATAATGGTGGGACTTTGGGAGTGATGACTGTAATGTAAAATGTCAGGATACTTTGGTAGGCTTCTTCTAAGTACCTATTGAGTGGATTTTTGGAGTTGACAAACAACCCGGTGAGAGAGTTTTAAAATTACCTAATAGGCCTCTGATATATGATTGGTGTAACGACCTCTATCTAAGACAGCGACCGAAACAACGACGGTTCGATGTGATGTGCCACCCTGTCTGGGGCACAGAATCATATCTCTTGGTCTTGTCCTATTTACAATCATCTTGACCAAACTGGAGAAAATCTTACAAAATTAAAAATTGCTTTTCCTGGGGTATCGAACCTACCGGCCTCTGGATTCGGACTGAAGGCTCAGACCATTAGACTTCAGAGGCAGTTAAACCTGTGATTAAATCGTCAATATACGAACCCTTCATAATGGCTGGTGGTGGGTGAAGTGAGCTTACTTTAGTAGTAAGAAGACGGGAATAGAAACATGTAATCGGTGTGTGGGAGTGCGCCGCCTCGGGTTTCCTTTGTTTGCACTGCTCTTTAAATTATACATATCGGGTCCCCTACTAGTTGTTTAAATAATACTGCCTGCTTTCATTAGTTTTGTTGTTTTGCAAAGATTAAGTATTATTTCCAGCACATTTAATATTTTTTTAATACATATTTGAGCAGGTTGCTAAATTTTCAGTTTGGTATCGATTATGAATTTCTTGATCTAATTAAGGAACCTACATATCCTTTATTTCATTCTTCAACCTTCTTTAATATTTTACTAATAACTGCAAATACTGCAATGCAACTTTCAACATCGTTTTTCACAACAGTATTTATATTAATGTTTTTCTCTTACAGGTAATTCAAACTCTACAGTCTGACCTGGCTGTACTAATTGAAAGGTTCAGTAAGTACAAATAAACTTCCATTGTTACTTGCAATTCAACTTTTATCAATTTCCTTATGCGAAGCCTATACTAAAGTATTATTTCTCATTCGTACGCTTGTTTTAGTCGTGCAATTTTGATCCAAATACAATTTAGTTTCTTATCATATATAGTAAAGCTGCCAATTTAGGCCTTTGATACAATTAAGTCTTGATTTGCGAAAGCTGCCAATAAAACTGCCTAGTCGTGCCTTCTAAAACACGGAAAATGATCTACTAAACCACCACTAACTTATCCATGAACGATACCGTAGGTCAAATTGTTTAACATTCGCAAAGATTTAAACATGCAAATAACTCACTCTTGTATATTACGATTTTGATTGCAATAGTAAAGGAATAATTGCAAGCGAACTCTATAACCCTTCATTACAGTTATTCATTCATCAAATGGGTGAGGGGTGAGGATTTTACTTGTTAGTCAGTTTGAGGGGTGACGAGCTGGATTGTTTTATAATCAGTGCTTGTTCTTTTTGCTATAAAGGGTCTTCGGAATTGATCGTTTGAGGCAACTAATAAAGGGGCTTATTATCCATGTGTGCTGTAACTTTTGTTCAAGCATTCACATTTGTTGGACTATTGTAATAGAATGACGTAGATTTTATTTTAAAGCGAACTTGGCATTAATCCAACCATTTCATTTGTATAAATTGTTTCCATTAAGATTTACCAGGGCGCCATCAATCAGGAGGAGTAAGCCACCATCAGAAAGCCTATCGACGATTAATCACCGCATAAAACTGTCCTTTTCCTCGTTCATAGATCAACATCTCACAAAAAACCTACGACTCTTATCCACCCACGCGCTGCAAGAAGAGTATTAAGCAATTACATACATCTACCTATAAATAAGAGTGCATACAGGGTGTAAAAGACATTAAGGGCAATTGGGTCAGAACATTGTCTTACTCGTAACTAAACCTAAAGTAAAAAAATTCCAATCCCTTTCTGTTCTCTGGTGATAGAAAATGACAGGTATGGACTGATATTATTTAAGTTAAGTACTAAGCTAATTTCCCTCAGTGTCTCGAAAATTAAAGCTAACTCATTTAACGGACAAAAGATTTACCCATAAAAATTTACTGATTAAAGTCGTCGTTTTGTATGGGAAAGTCTTGTTAATTTTTCAGAAGAACATTGTGAAAGTTGTTCAATTTTGTTGACTCATGACTAAAGAACCCTTTTCAGTTTTTGGGACCTTACACTCTTTATCTACCTACTTAGTACCTAAAGTTAATGGGATGATTCCATTACAAGAATAGTGAAGCAACTATCCGGGAATCAGGAATGCAGGGAATAGGCTCTTCCGGTAGTAGAGGAAGGCGGTCATTACCGAGTGGACGAGGTACAGCCGGCAATTGGCTCAAATGAACTGTGTTTACGACAGTAGGTTACCTCTGTGTTAAGACATCCTAATGGTTGCCAGAGATTTCTGTTATGCAATCTTCAACCTGGTGTGAAACTCTCAAGTACCTAGTTTAATAGTAACTAGAGGAATTACATTGAAATATTTTGCGATAGCCAGGCAAGTTCATTTCTTTAGTGCCATCAATGTAGATAAGTAATTTTATCGCAAAACGTAAAAAAACTAGTCTAGTATAGAATTCAGTTAGTAATTATGACAATGCTAGTTATCCTACGCATTATTATTTTTACCGAAACTGGTGAATATCGGCAGCTCTATTTCACCTAGGAAATAGGTGATATCATAAAACACGACATCCTCCCTTCATGAAACAATCGGCTATGTATCATCTCCAGCATTTTCCGGTATCATCCACCATGCTCCCCAGCTTCATGATCCTCACAATGGGCCGTATCGCTGTAAATCACCTCCTCATACAAATTGGCTGGTCCGCTCGTTCGCTGGTTTCCGCCGCGCGCTCGTATTTCAACTACCAGCGCGAGTAATAATAATACAGGGTGTAAAAAAGTACCTACTGTCTTTTTTTCATTTTTCTGTACTGGGTTTGATCTTGATTCTAGTCTAGGTCAGGACGACAGAGACAGAGAACCTTGAAGAGTTAAAAGTCGTAAGCATTCGGAAATACAGACGCGAGTAGTGAGTTCCACTCTTTAGCTATGCACATTATAAAGATGATTGTTTTTTGTGCTTTGGGGAAGTATTGTTTGTTATCTTTAGTAAAAAATTTAGTGTAAAGGAACGTAGTATATTTTTTTTACACTCTGTATATTCTGTGCTACCAGGCTACCAGGCGAGCAGGACCGTCGAGTGGTGAGCGGTAATGCGTGCCCTTTTGTCCGCCACTCTCACTTCCTGAATCCCGACTACTGAATACATTGATGCTGTTATGAAATTGGCTTGAAGCGGCACTTTAGATTAAAACACTTTCGAGATTATGTTTGATATGCATTACACATTAAATAGATTATTTAATAAGAAATTAAGTTGATCACTTCCATGCTGGACTGGGAGTTATAGAAAAACGTAGAATGTGCCAGCTGCATCTCCTCCCGGGCATGCTGTAAAAACCAGCTAAGGGATTCGAGGGTTTTAATGTATTGCAATTTAGGCGATGGGCTGACAACCTGTCACTATAGCAATACACATGACCATCTGAAATAACCCTCAAAACTTGTCAGACGTGGCGGAATGACCTTTCGGTCGTTTTCGCTCTGCCTACCCCATTAGGGATAAAGGCGTGATTTCATGTATGTATGTATGTAAATTAAGTTGTCAGCAATTGAGATAAGAAGTGAAACTAAATATTCAATTTGTCGAATAAGTTTTAAGATTTAAGGGCTTGACGACAGGCGAGTTAATACCGTTGATCAATTTTAAATGCGGATTAAGTAATTACACTGTATTTTAATTAGACGACGAATGATAACTTTCAGTATAAGTTTTAAGACTTTCGCGGTTGTTCACTGCAATTGGATTGTTATTATGAACGGAAAGAGGGTAGACCGATATGGTTTCCCTTAGAAGACGTCAACATTCGCATCGCCAGTCTACTCGTGACCATGGAGTTTGAAACAACTCCGAAATATCGAGGTAACAATAAACATAATCGTGGTAATAATCCCGTTGATAATAACAATCCAATTGCAGTGAACAACCGCGAAAGTCTTAAAACTTATACTGAAAGTTATCATTCGTCGTCTAATTAAAATACAGTGTAATTACTTAATCCGCATTTAAAATTGATCAACGGTATTAACTCGCCTGTCGTCAAGCCCTTAAATCTTAAAACTTATTCGACAAATTGAATATTTAGTTTCACTTCTTATCTCAATTGCTGACAACTTAATTTACATACATACATACATGAAATCACGCCTTTATCCCTAATGGGGTAGGCAGAGCGAAAACGACCGAAAGGTCATTCCGCCACGTCTGACAAGTTTTGAGGGTTATTTCAGATGGTCATGTGTATTGCTATAGTGACAGGTTGTCAGCCCATCGCCTAAATTGCAATACATTAAAACCCTCGAATCCCTTAGCTGGTTTTTACAGCATGCCCGGGAGGAGATGCAGCTGGCACATTCTACGTTTTTCTATAACTCCCAGTCCAGCATGGAAGTGATCAACTTAATTTCTTATTAAATAATCTATTTAATGTGTAATGCATATCAAACATAATCTCGAAAGTGTTTTAATCTAAAGTGCCGCTTCAAGCCAATTTCATAACAGCATCAATGTATTCAGTAGTCGGGATTCAGGAAGTGAGAGTGGCGGACAAAAGGGCACGCATTACCGCTCACCACTCGACGGTCCTGCTCGCCTGGTAGCCTGGTAGCACAGAATATACAGAGTGTAAAAAAAATATACTACGTTCCTTTACACTAAATTTTTTACTAAAGATAACAAACAATACTTCCCCAAAGCACAAAAAACAATCATCTTTATAATGTGCATAGCTAAAGAGTGGAACTCACTACTCGCGTCTGTATTTCCGAATGCTTACGACTTTTAACTCTTCAAGGTTCTCTGTCTCTGTCGTCCTGACCTAGACTAGAATCAAGATCAAACCCAGTACAGAAAAATGAAAAAAAGACAGTAGGTACTTTTTTACACCCTGTATTATTATTACTCGCGCTGGTAGTTGAAATACGAGCGCGCGGCGGAAACCAGCGAACGAGCGGACCAGCCAATTTGTATGAGGAGGTGATTTACAGCGATACGGCCCATTGTGAGGATCATGAAGCTGGGGAGCATGGTGGATGATACCGGAAAATGCTGGAGATGATACATAGCCGATTGTTTCATGAAGGGAGGATGTCGTGTTTTATGATATCACCTATTTCCTAGGTGAAATAGAGCTGCCGATATTCACCAGTTTCGGTAAAAATAATAATGCGTAGGATAACTAGCATTGTCATAATTACTAACTGAATTCTATACTAGACTAGTTTTTTTACGTTTTGCGATAAAATTACTTATCTACATTGATGGCACTAAAGAAATGAACTTGCCTGGCTATCGCAAAATATTTCAATGTAATTCCTCTAGTTACTATTAAACTAGGTACTTGAGAGTTTCACACCAGGTTGAAGATTGCATAACAGAAATCTCTGGCAACCATTAGGATGTCTTAACACAGAGGTAACCTACTGTCGTAAACACAGTTCATTTGAGCCAATTGCCGGCTGTACCTCGTCCACTCGGTAATGACCGCCTTCCTCTACTACCGGAAGAGCCTATTCCCTGCATTCCTGATTCCCGGATAGTTGCTTCACTATTCTTGTAATGGAATCATCCCATTAACTTTAGGTACTAAGTAGGTAGATAAAGAGTGTAAGGTCCCAAAAACTGAAAAGGGTTCTTTAGTCATGAGTCAACAAAATTGAACAACTTTCACAATGTTCTTCTGAAAAATTAACAAGACTTTCCCATACAAAACGACGACTTTAATCAGTAAATTTTTATGGGTAAATCTTTTGTCCGTTAAATGAGTTAGCTTTAATTTTCGAGACACTGAGGGAAATTAGCTTAGTACTTAACTTAAATAATATCAGTCCATACCTGTCATTTTCTATCACCAGAGAACAGAAAGGGATTGGAATTTTTTTACTTTAGGTTTAGTTACGAGTAAGACAATGTTCTGACCCAATTGCCCTTAATGTCTTTTACACCCTGTATGCACTCTTATTTATAGGTAGATGTATGTAATTGCTTAATACTCTTCTTGCAGCGCGTGGGTGGATAAGAGTCGTAGGTTTTTTGTGAGATGTTGATCTATGAACGAGGAAAAGGACAGTTTTATGCGGTGATTAATCGTCGATAGGCTTTCTGATGGTGGCTTACTCCTCCTGATTGATGGCGCCCTGGTAAATCTTAATGGAAACAATTTATACAAATGAAATGGTTGGATTAATGCCAAGTTCGCTTTAAAATAAAATCTACGTCATTCTATTACAATAGTCCAACAAATGTGAATGCTTGAACAAAAGTTACAGCACACATGGATAATAAGCCCCTTTATTAGTTGCCTCAAACGATCAATTCCGAAGACCCTTTATAGCAAAAAGAACAAGCACTGATTATAAAACAATCCAGCTCGTCACCCCTCAAACTGACTAACAAGTAAAATCCTCACCCCTCACCCATTTGATGAATGAATAACTGTAATGAAGGGTTATAGAGTTCGCTTGCAATTATTCCTTTACTATTGCAATCAAAATCGTAATATACAAGAGTGAGTTATTTGCATGTTTAAATCTTTGCGAATGTTAAACAATTTGACCTACGGTATCGTTCATGGATAAGTTAGTGGTGGTTTAGTAGATCATTTTCCGTGTTTTAGAAGGCACGACTAGGCAGTTTTATTGGCAGCTTTCGCAAATCAAGACTTAATTGTATCAAAGGCCTAAATTGGCAGCTTTACTATATATGATAAGAAACTAAATTGTATTTGGATCAAAATTGCACGACTAAAACAAGCGTACGAATGAGAAATAATACTTTAGTATAGGCTTCGCATAAGGAAATTGATAAAAGTTGAATTGCAAGTAACAATGGAAGTTTATTTGTACTTACTGAACCTTTCAATTAGTACAGCCAGGTCAGACTGTAGAGTTTGAATTACCTGTAAGAGAAAAACATTAATATAAATACTGTTGTGAAAAACGATGTTGAAAGTTGCATTGCAGTATTTGCAGTTATTAGTAAAATATTAAAGAAGGTTGAAGAATGAAATAAAGGATATGTAGGTTCCTTAATTAGATCAAGAAATTCATAATCGATACCAAACTGAAAATTTAGCAACCTGCTCAAATATGTATTAAAAAAATATTAAATGTGCTGGAAATAATACTTAATCTTTGCAAAACAACAAAACTAATGAAAGCAGGCAGTATTATTTAAACAACTAGTAGGGGACCCGATATGTATAATTTAAAGAGCAGTGCAAACAAAGGAAACCCGAGGCGGCGCACTCCCACACACCGATTACATGTTTCTATTCCCGTCTTCTTACTACTAAAGTAAGCTCACTTCACCCACCACCAGCCATTATGAAGGGTTCGTATATTGACGATTTAATCACAGGTTTAACTGCCTCTGAAGTCTAATGGTCTGAGCCTTCAGTCCGAATCCAGAGGCCGGTAGGTTCGATACCCCAGGAAAAGCAATTTTTAATTTTGTAAGATTTTCTCCAGTTTGGTCAAGATGATTGTAAATAGGACAAGACCAAGAGATATGATTCTGTGCCCCAGACAGGGTGGCACATCACATCGAACCGTCGTTGTTTCGGTCGCTGTCTTAGATAGAGGTCGTTACACCAATCATATATCAGAGGCCTATTAGGTAATTTTAAAACTCTCTCACCGGGTTGTTTGTCAACTCCAAAAATCCACTCAATAGGTACTTAGAAGAAGCCTACCAAAGTATCCTGACATTTTACATTACAGTCATCACTCCCAAAGTCCCACCATTATTATGGAGTCTCTACATTGACGATTTAATCACATGTTTATCTGCATCTGAGTGATCTGGGCCTTGGACTCCCAAACCGGGGAGGCCATGGCTTCGATAATATAATAAAGTTGATAATATTAGCAATTTCTGCGCAGGTTACTGTCTATGATGTCCGTGTTTCAAACGGCTCGTTTAACCTTTTTGGTCCCGGTTGCTGTCTTTGATAGTGGTTATCTTGCCAACCATACCAGAGGCGATTTAAGATCTCTGACCTAGGTTTGACGGTTTTTCATCGAATCGAAAAACCCACTCCATTAAAAAGACTACTAAAATTTTATCACATTACACTCGCCACCCGCTTTTATTAAGGGTTCCTACATTGACGATTTAATAACAGGGATTTCTCGGTACGATGCGTATTTTTAAGTGAATCATAATAATAAACAATTTGGATATATTATTACCAGACCAAATCACGATAGACTAAACAGACATTTCGACGAAACCTTAGTTGGTAACTTGTCTGCGTCAAATGAACAATAATATTGTGTTTATTTATAGAATGTTATTCGATCTGGATATTATTGTCACTTTTTAGACGGTGGTACATCATGTCTAAATAATAAATGGGTATTATAAATAGAACGGTAGGTAAAACCCGTAAAATAACAAAGCTTTTTCGATTTAAAAATAGCCACTTCGACCTGATATTTACAATTTGCAACGCGATACGAAAAATACTTTAGGTTATGGATAAAGTAGTACTTATTTGTTGCTTTATTTGCTGCCACTTCCCAACACTAAATTGAATCTGTTACTTTAAGTTTTAGCTTGATAAAGA
>JARACY010002127.1:0-46701 GCA_029255725.1 Scrobipalpa atriplicella
TAAAGCGCGCAAACGCAAATCAGCCGGATCCGTATCAAAACCTTTTTTACACTGTTACATTTCATACTTTTACGACAGCCTTTCCAGTGTTTTCACCTCTTAAAATACCTACTAAAGCTTCAACCATATTCTCAAAGCCTTTGTATTCCTTTTCTTGGTATTTAAGCTTTCCTTCACGTAACCAGCCCAAATTTGCATTTATGCCTTCGTCCCAGCGGTCCATCCAGCGATTTACTAAAAATCCTTCCATTTTCAGTTCCTTGAGTACTATAGCCGGCTGCAGAATAGACACTGAGAAAAAATATCGCATGTTTTAGGTATAGAATAGACACATTCATTGATGAAAATAAAATCAGTCCTATACAGGGTGTACATTTAATTGCGTGCCATAGCTTAAGGGGTGTTTGAGTAACGTATAAGGAACCCTTAAAAAATATGAAAAAAAAAACCAACTCAAAAAATCAAATAACCAAACGGTAACGGTATAGTAGATAAAGGCCTGTTCTTGCCTACCTTTGGGTGGCTTGGAATCGTTGTATGAAGATATAGATCCACACACAGCTATTCTTCCGTACTTGTTCATTGCATTAATAATTGTTGAGCTTATTTCACCACCAACCTGCAAAAAATATTTTACGTTATTAAAACTTTGTTATAAAACTTTATCAATTTGAACAGTCACAGTAATATCATGATACTGGATTTCGGTATCCCTGATTCATTAACTTACATTATCGAAGTAACAATCAACGCGTTTAGGACAACCTTCTTTTAATGCAGTTTTGATGTCAACAGTTTTATAATTGAAGGCTCGATCAAATCCTAATTCATTTTCCAGATATTTACACTTCTCATCCGTTCCAGCAAATCCTACTACATGACAGCCTAGAATAAAAAATCATAGGTATAATTTCAAAAAATTAGATATGTTCGATGAAGTAGTCGGCTTGGTATGTCTTTACAAACAAATTAGAATTATTTACCCTGTAAGTAGAAGCAGAGAAAAAACCTTGTGAAATTATATCAGTGTAGTTGGTCAAAGTCCATGTAATGGTAAAAATTTGAAAGTGATAATTTTTCAAAAATGGCGTTATTATACTAAGAGATGCTCTAAACGATTAAACTTCATCTTCACTTATCGTTTACATACCCATTAATTTTCCGATTTGTCCAACGTGAGACCCCACTGCACCAGCAGCGCCAGTTATGACAATAGTTTCACCAGGCTTGGGTCGACAAATTTCTTTTAAACCGAAATATGCAGTGTTACTAAAAACAAAAATTAAAGCTTAGTAAAACCATAGTCCATAAGTACAAGAGTAGTAGTAGTTATTCATTACTTGTAAGAAACTTACCCAGGCATTCCAAGAATTCCCAAAGCGAGGGAAACTGGATAAGGACTAATATCTGGTAAAAGAGTTAAAGGTAAAAGTCCTGTAGTTTTCTTTCGTGGGTCACACACTGTATGTGTACGCCAACCAAATGATCCACATACATATTTTCCAACAGGATATTCAGAATTACGACTCGCTATAATTCTGTAAACATGAGCAATATTAAAAGAAATATAGAATAGGTATTTATATGAAATAAAGAAAGAGACCGAGGCAATAATTTATTCCCCGAAGTAAAGAGATGCTTTGGTTACTCTCACTTAAAATGAGTAGTTAAGTAGTTTATGAGTTTTCCTCTTTATAATGTAAAAGTAAAGACAAAGATATATGTCCGCGATAGTCCCTCTATCGCCGTCTTTAAAAAGCGTGTTAAAGAACATTACCTTTCTCTTGTTAAGGGGTCCATAATTTATAGTGTATTTATGTATGTATATAAATATAAATAGTTATGTATATATTTATTTATTTAAGTAATATTTTGCATTTATTAGGAATATATATTTATTTATTTTAAGTAGGTATTTTGTATCTTTTGTAGTCTTAGTAATTTTTGGTTTTTATCTTTAGATTCTGACTGTACTTGTTCCATTTTATGTTTTGTTAAGTAAGGTATATTGTGCACGTCTTATCCGCGTATCGTTTATTGCTATTTCACTTCTGTAGGTTAAGAAATTTATTTTTAGAGATAAGCAGTGCCTGTTGTGTCTGTGTTTTCTATGTATTTTGTTCTTTGTATCTTTCTGTGTACAATAAATGGTCACATAAAAAAAAAACATAAAAAATATGGAACCTGCCTGATTGACTTACTTGGCAACTTGACCACCAATCATGTCAGTAGGTAGCTTGTAGCCAATCATATATGCTCGCATATATGGATCAACGCTCAGATATTCAGCTTCAGTCAGGATTTCTAAAAAATAATTAAGTTAGTAGGTACTTAATTAATAGTATTGTTCACAAAAAATTATGACTTGTTTCGAATTTTTCATTATTTTTATTCAATATTTCCAAAATCAAGCAGTTTTCAATTATCTATACATATAATAAAACTAGCTGTGCCCGCGACTTCGTACGCCTGGTTTGTATGGAAAACACGCAGTGTCGAACATACTGAAAACGCTTCTCCGCGCGTAAGAGGTTAGGTCCTGGATAAGACATTATTGCGGGATACTTCATTACTACGGGAAAACTCATTTAACGCGGGAGAAACCGCGGGCAGAAAGCTTGTTTTTTATATATTAATTATCTATTACAAATGATATAAGTAATATAAACTATTGAGGTCATAACCCCATCCAAAATGTTCTACCTATTCAGTTGTTTTCAAATTAAGGTTATAAATAGATGGCGTTATTAGCAATATTCGGATTCGCATTGCCGCATACATACCTCCATCCTTTAAATCAGGTATATCTTCCTCTATAATTTTAAAATCCGTTTTTTTCGGCTCTCCTTGAAAGTACTTCGTTAGTACATATTTTTGTGCTTTAAATTTAGGAACAGCTCCAGAAAAAAGTCGTTTTGAAACATGATAACCAGTTAATACTTTTGTAAGCATTTTTTTATTGATGAATCTGAGTTTGTTTAGAAGTAAACAAAGATAGATCTGAAATAAGTAAAATTATTATAATATCTTCGTTCAACAAAATGAAATCGACAATCACGCTCGAACAAGCAGATCTGCTTCTAGTTTGAGAACCACGGTACACATGTCAAATCAAAACGAAACAAAACGAAACAAAACTGAAAATCGTGAATTGAAAGCGCACTAGTCATTCATAAGCCCAATCGAGTTGAGCCGCCGGGGTACGTTCACGGGCGCACGGTTAGCGCAAGGTTAGGGGAACTTTTCACTTTGACAGTTGATAAAGCCCCGTTTTGAAGCGCCTGTCAGGGGAAATTTCATCCTGACAGGTGCAAGTGCGTGCATGAACGGGGGTTTACGCGAGCTGTCAGATTAAAAGTCGCTCTAACGGTTTCCCCTAGGTGCATGCGTGAACGCACTACCGGGTAGTTTTCTCTAAAGCGCCCACTACATTCTCGCCGAAGTTCTTTGGAAAGTGCGTCGAAGTGAAGTTAGTCGAGGCGAGGAGACACACTACACTACTCGTAGGACTTCGGAAAAGCTCAGTCGCTAGGCAGGCCTTAAAGATGGATGACGTGCATGTTGCAGCTGCCGCTGCTTTGTGCTCTCTTGCTTATTTATGCTTATTTCAACTATATACGAATACATAATACAAAAAAAATTATAAACTTGAATTCTTCAACTGGTACATTCATTATTTCACTTATACCCTATTAAAATGTACTCTATGGCTTATACACACTCAAGCATCGTAAATTGTTTTCTTTTTTAACTTTATATCCCGCATGTTTAGCGTACGAGCCCGGATGGTGTAGTGGATAGGGCCGCAGCCTTCTGTGCAGGAGGTCGTGTCGTGGTTCGAATCCCACCACGTACCAATGTGTTTTTCGGTTTTCAAATTTCATATACGTTTCATATACCTACGTACGTTTATTCGGCGCTTTTACGGTGAAGTAAAACATCGTGAGGAAACCTAAGAAAAAACGAAGAAATTCAAAGGTTGTGTGTAACCTAATCTAGGATTGGGTCTGGTCCCTTCTGGGTTGCGGAGGTCAGATGGCAGTCGTTCTGTGTAAAAACCAGGACCCTCATTCAATCCCTTAGATTAGGTAGCCGACCCCGAGAGATACGGGAAAAAGACTAGGAAGATGATGTCCCGCATGTTTAGCGTCCCATATAATGGATTCTCCTTGTAACAATTCTAAGAATAAGAGCGATTGATCTTGAGACAACAAACTCATCCTGGCCACGACATACACGACATACGTTGGCAAAGATTTCTAGTAAACTGAAGTCGAGTAATGTAGTGTGTCACTTCGTACTCGAACTTCGGGCCCTTTGACTCGGACACAAAAAACCGACACAGAACGGAAGTTGCCCGAAGCGAAGTGAAGTTACACGAAGTGCCTCTCTACACTCTCGTGCTCGGCTTACTTCGGTCAACTTCGCGAGTAATGTAGTGGGCGCTTAAACGTCACTTTACAGATTAAAAAATGAAAAATTCTAAAATGGCGGAAGTATTGTTTGGGATCAAATCTGAACAGAAATAAATGCTTCTGGATTTGTAGATGTCTTCTAAGCTTAAAATACTACTTATCGCAAAGTAGAGCGAAATGTGTGTTTACGTATAATATTGACCATGTGAAAGGACTTAAATGTAATGAACAGTACAAATAAGTAATGGCAAGGAACGTGTATAGGTACTGTACGAGCATATATCTGAGAAAATAATCTAGTTTATCCCATTAAAATGACTTCAGTTGAAAAATTTAATTGCATATTCTGCCAGGATTCCTTTGATAGCAAAGATGAGCTTCAAATACATTTCAGGTAACAAAAATAATTTCTCCATTTTGTTTACACGCGACAGCTAACCCGATATCTAACACTCGCTTCATTTCTCGTTCTGATAGGAAGCACGGGGATCCGAAGTTCAATCAGAACTTAAAGAATAAGCCTCAGGCGGAGATGGCGGGGACTAGGGACAAGGTCGATGATGGGGAGGTGGTGAGCTGTGACGTGTGTGATGAGGTGTTTCCTACAATATCGAAGGCGATAACTCACAAGCACAAGATGCACCCTGACCACGACGCTAAGTACTTCTGTCCGTGGTGCGGCAAGCTGTTCACGATGAAGGTGAGATGCTCCGAGCCTCACGCGGCACGTGCTACACTCTTGCGCCGGTACCTATTGCGCCAATCGCGACCTCTGCCCTCCCCCCACCACTATTTCTTTTTTTTGGCTTTATCTGTTCACTTATCTTTTTATCTTCTATCAGTAATTCTATCATGTCTAAATGTTTATTGTTTTACTGCCCAGATATTGTTCATTGATATCCTAAAATATGAGTAAGGCAAAACTAATAGATAATTAAGAGGCCTAACCATATTTCGCGGCGGGCCGAAATAGGTATTTGTCTCGCACTCACACAAACGCGGCACAGCAACATGCTGAACAAGGAGAGTAGATTGGAACTCCCTCGGAATTAAAAACATAAGCGACAAAATGACAAATTAGTTAAATTATGAATTAAAATTACATCAAAATCAAAAAATATTACCACAATGGATCAAGGTTAGTATGCTTTATGTTTTAAGAAAAAAATTACGTAGTAGCTTAATTGGTTGCCTTACTCATTAAAAACCGTTTAAAGTTTTTTGAAGACCTGACTTTATGATTTTTTTTAACATGTTAAAACTGTTTTGATTGTGTTTTCAATACTTCATCGGCCGAGAAATATCTCTAAGATTTTCCTAAAATTTGTAATTCTCAAGATATGATTTTTTTTGTGATTTTGAGGTTAGGTGGGGGAGCTGTGGGGGTTCCCCCAACCGCCCCATAACCCCCCTTCCATTTAAGTAGCAACCCCCCACTTCTGATGCTCAGTCACTCACTTCGTTTGCTCCAAAGGGTCACTGTCTAACCTAACCTAACCACAAAGCAAACATACAGTAGAGCTGCAACAATCAATTCAAGTTAAAGTGAATTAATGTAAAACACCATGATATCTCTGCTTCTAGTTATTTCCTGCAATTAAAAGTGGTGTCGTTTGAAAGAGGGGACCATCCTCTGTAATCATTCGCCACTCGAAACTCGTGCTGCAGGATACTAAAGCCAACCCAACCCCATTAGTTATTGCATGCCATGCCTATGTAATTTTACAGATTTTTAATTATAGGATGTCACTTGGTTTATTCATTAATTAATACTCTACTTTGGTATTTTTCAGCATCTGTACAACAAGCACATACAAAGTATGCATGATTCTCAAGAGCAGACTGAAGAGATGGGATTCCACTGCGACTACTGCGAGGTAGACTTTTTTATTCCCTCGGCCATGGTCTACCACAATAAGTTCTTCCATAGACAAGACACTGAGCTGGCTGCGATTGGCCACTCAAAAAAACTGAAAATGTTTGTTCAGGTAACTATTATTATACATAATTATAATTATTTTGTATTATCTCGGGACTTATTATTATAGCTAGTCTACTAGATCCCACTGCTGGGCAAAGCCATCCCCAGCAGTCTTCCACTCATCATGGTTAAATGCAACCTCAGACCTATTAAAATGAAATATTTTATTTTAACAGGTTCCCTAATGAATCATATGTGTTTCATGTGACACTTTTTGTATCAACACTGACAAGTCCATGAATCAAATATGAACAAAAGTAGTTGTAACTTTACAGGCTTATCTCTGTTGGACGTGGTCGAATAAATGATATTTTAAGTACATTGCTGTACAGGGCCGTAGGAAGTACATTGTCAAATTTAAAAAAAATATAAAACTAGGGGAATTTCTTATAAATTTTTGAAAACAGTATGGGACATTACGTAATGAAAATCTGTGTTGTATGGGGACAAGGAACCTGTTAATGTTATTCAATACCCTCTTTACCTAACCTAACCTTTATTTGATTTATTTTTCAGGAGCCACTACAAATATATTACTGCCCATTTTGTGGTGAAGAATATTGTAATAAAGTCAACTTACACGTATGTATTGCAATTTTATATTTTTACCTTTTATCAAATACACTTAATGTGTGTTGCATTATATGGCAAAATATCCACTGACTTGTATGGAAGGTGGTCCAAATGATGCCAGAGTTAAGATTACCTCCAGCAATAATCCTGACATTATTATGTATCAAGGAAAAACGAAAAAATAACTAAATTTGAGTTTCTAAAATAACAGCCAAAATACTCAAAAAATCTACAGAAGTAAATAATTTAAAAAAAACTCAGGGATTGATTTCGGATATTTTCTTTTTTCCATGATGCATAGTGAATGATGCCAGGATGCCATTAACTAGTTTGAAGAAGTCTCAACTCTGGGCAGCATTTTTGGACCACTTTGAGTGAATTTCCTTTTAATGATTTTCTTGATCATACTTACAGAAACACATGGGTGATGATCACATAGATGAGAATCAAAGTCCAGAAGATGTGCTGCGTTGTCCGCTATGTGAAGCCATCTTCTATCATCTTGATGCCTATGAATTGCATCTAACATTTCATTCAACTGATGACCAGTATAGTGAGGAAAATGAATTGTAAGATATTTTATTTACATGTTCTATAATGGCTGATATTTTTTTAATTTTGGCAGGTATTATTTGTCATTTTATTGAACTGTGGTATTGCCTGACCACAAAAAGTGACTCGGATTAAAATTTATATTTTAATTTGGATGTCTTTGAAATTGTTAGACATTTTGTAAAAAGAAGTCTAAGAAACCTAAATTTTACACTCACTGTCCCTGATTGATAAGGTCAGTAATCTGCGACTGCAGTGGCGGAGCGCTCCGGCGTCGCTGTATGTCAGTATTGTAACCATTATGCCTATCGAACACAGGCGAGGCCTGTCGGACAGTTGTTTTCATACGAATTGTTAACCGCGCGTGTTTGCGATTTTTCATACAATTTGAAGGAACGCAACTGTCCGCCGCCGCCACCGCAGACCGCGCCTGTGTCCGAGAGGCTTTATGTTGGTCACTATCATATCACTAGCTGTATCTGTGTCATGTTTTATTAATTACCTAATTTAATTGATTTCAGGATTAAAGATATTACTGAATTTTCCCTGGAAACAGTACCCCCCATTATGGAAAAAGTAGAGAACGAATCCCAAGAAGACGAGCCTGGAGAGTCCATGGGAATTGTAAGCTACTTTTAGCCATTAATTACATATTTTTAATGCCATTATAAAAAGTAACATTTATTTATTACATTTACTATTATTTTAGGAAGAACTGCTACAACAAGGCATGAATGATTCCAATGATAATGAAGCTAATGAAGAACCACGAAAAAAGAAAAAGCACAAGAAACACAAGAAATCTAAAAAGACCATTACTTTGGACGAATTCCTTAATATGCACTCAGATGTTTTAGGAGAAGATTTAGATGTGCAAGGCATAGTTGAGGTTCCATCACAAGTAGTCACTAAACAACTCCGAAAACCTCAGCAGCCAAAGTTAAAGCCAGGACCAAAACCTTTACCAGCAGAATTAGCAAAATTGAAGAAGGCAGGGTTAGTCATAAAGAAGAAACCATCTGCCTTCCAAGGCATGAAAATAACTAATAAAAATATTAAAAATCCTATTATAAATAAACCACAAGTAGCTAATAAAATTATTACACAAACTAAACCTGAAGTAAAAACCTCATCAAATGACATCTTGTCCAAGATTCTTAGCCAAACAAACAGTCAAATAAAAATAGTAAAAAAATCTGCAGAAAGCTTTCCAGCTTCAGAAATATTGCCTGCTAACAGAGAACCCAGTGAAAATAAAGAAACCGAAAATATGAATCAAGATGAAGATGATAATGAAAAGTCTAATAATGAAAATGGTGATACAAATAGAAGTAATAATGAGAAAATAGTAAAAAATGACATTACAAATGACACGGAAGATTGCTCATCACATGAAATATCATCACAAGATTCAGATAATCAGTGCTCAACTAAATTTATTGCTAATAATAGTCAATTGAAAAAAGATAATACAAGTAAGGATCACCTTGAAGAAGATGCAGAGGACCCTTTAAATCAAGACTCTAATGAATATGTTCAACCACACAATGATAATGTTTCAAAAACTACTGCTAATAGCAATACTATAAATACTTTACGAAATCTAAGTCAACACATTACAATAAAATCTGTCCCATCGCCAAATAGTGTTCAAAAACCATTTTCTCCGATGAAAAATGCTAATGACGAAAATATTGATGAATCATCCAATGAAGATCTTGAAAATATCAAATTGAAACAAAGTTTGACGGAAAATACTAAAAGTAACCCCTTAACAGCTTTACAGCTTTTGAGTCACCTAACGGTAAAATCAAATAAGCCACCACCAGTACAACAGCCGAAAATTGCCAATCTTCCTAAAGTTTTGACATCACCTACTGTTCAGCAAACAGATACTGATAACATGACTGCAAACTTAGAATATGATGAAGATGAACAAGATGATGAGACTGAATTGCCAAAATCAATTAGTACTGCTGTAAAAAATGTTAAAAATACCTTAACACAAAATAATCCTTTGAAAAATTTAGGTAAACATATTACAGTAAAGTCAATGCCACCTTCTCCAAATAGTTCCATTAAGTTACCTGAAAAACCAGACCTTAATGAAAATGATTCAGAAAATGAACTAGATCTTGCCCATTTAAATGATAATAAGAATACTAATAAACATAATGAAAATATTCCTAAAACGCAATCAGCAGTTAAGAGTGCTACTAGCTTGAAGAGTCCAAGAGCACAACTTGGTTCACCAAATCATTCGCCTAAGGTACAAACACAACTAAAAGAGAATGAAGTGCAAGGCAATGAACTTGTGCTTTACAATCCCAAAAGTGAGTCAAATGTAAATATTTTAAAACAGCTACCTAATATTACTGCTAAGCCAATAAATGTCGCAAAAAATCTAACGCAAAAGGTTACGGTCCAAAGCTCAACTCACTCAGTAAATGTACAACATGGTAACCTTATTAAAAATAGTATAAAGAAGATAGAAACACAGAAGAAGGAAGAAATAGAAATTTTCAATATTGATGATTCTGATGAGGAAGAATCTGGTCCCCAAAAACAAGCTAATCCTTCTAATAAAAAACCTCCCGTACATTCCTCTAACAAAAACATGGAAACCAATAGTGTACAGAATAAATCTTTAGCAGCTCTAAAAAACCTTAGCAAGCACATTACTATAAAACCTAAAAACACTAAACCAATAGATGAAAGTTTTGAGGATGAGAATGAAATAGAAGAGGAACCTCATGCTGAAATTTCCGACTTTGAAGATCACGAAATGACACCCAAATCATTAGATAATGAAATAAACAGTATTCTTCAAAATAAACTAAAAAGTTTAGGCAACTTAACAATGAAATCAAAACCGTCTTTACAAAAAAATACTGCTTCTACTCATAGTTCACCGAAAGTTAAAAATAATGTGCATATAGAAGAGAACGATAGTGATCCAGATCTAGAAACACCATCAAAAGTAAAAATTACAGAACTTCCAGATGACTATCCTAGTGACGACGACATTCCATTACAAAAAATTAAAAATTTACCTAGAACCGACAAAAATGCGGAGTGGAGTGACCAAGAAACACATCATGAAGATGAAGAAGATATTGAAACACTTATAAAACCAACAACAGTTACAAAATCTACAACTAATTTAAATAAGAAACCGCCTGCTTGTTTAAACAAATTGACAAATTTAACTGTAAAATCCCTTAGAGACAATAAGGTTGACCCAGAAGATGAAGATATTCCTGAAAATGTTAGTGAAGATGAAACTGTAGTTCCTAGCAAAAATAAACAGCTAGCTGTACGTCCATATAAGCAGGGTGTCGATGAAAGTCAAGAACCACCTAAGAAGCCTGTTAAACAACAAGTACGACAAACAATGAATAAACACGCATCCACATCTTCTAATCAAATTAATACTGTTAACAAAGAAGTGACAGTACAAACATTTAAATCACAAACCGTTATTGAGGAAATTACAACTACTGTTACAAAAACAATCAGAACAGTAAATCAGTCATCTAAACAAGAATTCCAAAATATTAACCAGAACATGACAATGCCTGTAAGGCCTCAGAAAATTCAAGGTATTCGTCCACATCAACAAATCAAAAACTTTCAAGGTATGTCTGTTCGGCCAGCAACTCCAATAAGGCCGAGAATGCGGAATCCAGTGATGACCCCTAGAGCGCCTGCAGTTGGTAATGTCCGGCCTTCAAGTCAACTCGTGCCAGTGAGGCCAGGCGTAAATGTTGCGCGACTTAGTAATCCCAGAATGCCCGTCACGAAAAAAATGCCAGCACCCGCGCCTGGCAATTCCAACAAGCCCATTATCGGCAAGCCTTTGAAAATTTCTCCAAATGCAATGATGCCCTTCAACAAAAGGCCTGCTTCTGATGAACCATCAGGGCCGTTTAGTTGTTTTAAGAAGCCGAAAGAATCACTAATTCCTGGTCATGGATCTTCAGATTTCTCAGACAGCGATGGAGATTCTGCTGTACAATACGCTTCTTCGTCCCACATGAGCAAATCTAATTTTACAAGCATGACAAAAATGGTCAAAGGGAACTCTGTAGTGACGTCTACGCAAATGAAGTCTGAAGTTAGCGCAAGTTCAGAACAACTGAACAGGCTCAATAGCATGTCGGGCCTGAAGGTCGTTAAAACTAGTCAAGTAAAGCAAGCCTCAAAGGTTGAAGAAAAGGTAGAAGTGAGTCCGGCGAAACAAAATGCTCTCAGTGCTATTGAGAAGCTGCAGAGGCAGGGGTTATTAGTAAAGAAACCTCGGATAGAAGAACCGGAGGACAGTGATCATGATCATTCAAACCCTGACGATGATGACGATTACTACGATACATAATAGTGCAAGAATAAACGGCAATAATTATTATTTATTATCTTACCTAATAATTACCATTTAGCAATTTTTCAGACAAATTAGTTATTTTAATTATTTTTTTCAATTAAAATGTTTGATATTTTTGAGTTTCTGACATCTTAATATTATATCAGCTGATTTTGTATATTTGTTAACTTACAATAGTTAGTAGGACTCTACTGTACTGTTATAATGATAATTTTGTAGACACAAGGTTGTATAAATGTATCTTGATAGAATTAAGAAATTGTAAATATTTTATCTGTAAGAATTCAAGGAAATAATAGGTAAGTTAACCTGCATTGAAGTAACGAAGTTTTGTTATAGAAGAAGAGACCTTTTGGTTATTTCGTTGTATAACATCTTAGTGGTATTTAATACTTTATTAAAAACATGCCGCGATCCTCAAGACCGTATTTTTATTTACTGAATATTTTAAGATATAGACAGATTTATATCGTGTCAGTTCAAGAATCTAGGGATAGTCTTTTGATAAATCCTTTGACGCTCTGCCTACCCCGCAAGGCATACCGCATTGCCAAGTAACATTAAATTAAACCCCAAAAATAATACACCAACAATATGTTTACTAATAACTGTATTTATTTACATACATAACTATTAACACTGTTAGAATATATTCTCAAACACCATGGAATACGAAAATATAAATTGTATGTCTTATCTACACATTATTAAATAACATTGATACTGGTAGGTAAGGTAAGTATGATGCTTACATTCGACTTGCATAGTTAGTCAAATCACATAATTAAAGTTTACTCAGACTTGTTTTCCACTTTATTCTGACGCCATTTTTGATCCTGTAATAAAATAAAATATCAAAATTGACTAAAGTATTTTGAGTCACAAAATTACCATTCCTTTTACCACAAGTAGGGTTAGTTATGTGTTAAGAATGTTAGTATAGGTACTTGTAAAAAAACTAACTTTTTAATTTAACACTTGTTTTTCAAGTTTTGCTAAGTTTTTTTTAATTAATAAAATTTCCTCTATAGCACAGAATATATAATAGTACTAGGTCTATAGGGAGATACGTTAAACAGTAGGTATGTATGATATAAATGTCTAAAACAAACATGCTAGCTAAAATAAAAACTGTAGATGATACAAGGACTACAATCTAATTCGGACATTCACTACCACACCAACAAACCACCTCACTACAGAAACACCAACATAATCCAAACCCAACTGCGTGCAGTACAATATGTAGGTAGTATTCAATACCCACATTTATTGCTGGACACACTACAGCGTAGTGCAAAGCTTACTTTATTCACTAAAGAGCATTAGCACTATCTCTTACTCACTAAATAAGTGAGAAAGAAATGCATTCTAATAATTCTGAATCTTTAACTTACCGACACCAAACCAACCACACCTAAGTATATTGCTTAACGTAATCTTTTGTGATGTAAGTAGAAAATCATTAGTTACCACCAAAAAGAAGAGTTGAGGTTTCTTGATCAATTTTATTTAAAGTATTATCATATATTATTCCTAATATTTATTGACCCTTTGACAAACAAGTTAGCAGAGAGTGTTCACACTAAACCTACCCACGAATTTAGCTTAAGTTTATTTGTTTCACCATAGAAACACCTACGTCTCATGGTAGGTTTCCAAATCACCAATTCATCAGATGACTCGCCCCAATTAATATTTATTTGACGGCCTAATCATAGAAAAATACCATATTAAAATACAGGGTATTACGGGGTGGGTTCCCATTAGGCGTGTATGTAATGTACTTTTGATAAAATTAACTTTCGTTAGCTACTGGACTAGATTGCTGTAAAAAATTACCCTTCCAAATAAGTTGACCAACACAAGTTCCTGCTACCCTGCTACCTAAATTTTTTTCACACTTCGGCCCTTGTTTCATTATCTTTTTTCTCATTCCCCATCTATAGGGAAAGCATGTAGAGTTGTTTTTAATGATGATTACATACACACATTAACCTTGTACGTAAATTACTTATGACATGACTAGTCTTGTTCGAGCCACAATACGGAGCAAACCGTCCCAAGCGCCTATAGGGTTCTTAGCTGAAACGTACCAGTACTGCCAACTCGTTGGAGAGTCTGTAAGCGATCGCTCGCAGCTGGTATTTCAACTCCATGCCGCCCTTGGTTTTCTTGTACAAGGTCTGCAGGATCGTGTACATGTTGCAGCAGTGCAACACAAGAAAACAAGCCGCCAGGTATGGCACCTAGCGCAAACAAACAATGCCGGTCAACCACGGTACATACATTATGTGGACAGCAGTAATTGATTGCACGCGCACATGCAACTTTAGTCGTGACATTAATTTGGTAAATAATATTAGAAATTCAACATTTTTCAACAGAACACATCAAAAATTCAACATTTTTCGCAAAAGAAATTTTAGTTTTATTATAGGCATAGGCAACTAGAAAAAGAAAAACACATAGAATTCTGCGTTAATTCGCTAAAAATTTAAGGGACGATAAATGTTAAGGAGTAAACTGCTGTTTCTAGCTACCAATCAATAACATCCAATATAACGTGGTCAACCAAAAAATAAAAATAGCTAATTCTCTCGCAACTGAAAAACAAGTTTATTACCCATAACTAAATAACGTCTATTACAAATTATGGAAGTTATAAAGTAAAAGAAATAATTTATACAAAGCGTGTTAAGTACAATAACTTATACATCACAATGTTTTATTTTATTTACTTACATAATATACATATAGCTATATAAGCGTTTTTTGTAGTTGGACATTTATTGTCGGTATGTTTTGGTATGAGCAATACTTAGTTCCAAGAATTGTCTTACAGCCTCAATTAATATTTCAAGGGCAACTTTTTACTAGTAAAATATGGTAGTAGTTACCGTTACTTACTTGACCCAAGGAACATAAGTTCAATTATACGTATGTGCAAGTTTTAAAGTATCGTTTAATAATAAGAAGTCACCCTATATCAGAAGTATATCCAAATATACAAATAATCAAACTTTATATTATGACTAGTCCATTATCTATTTGAAGTTGAGTAATTTATATTAGGTATAATGTAAACAAATAATGTATGTTATGTAACATAATTTGTTTACATTTATGTTATTTGTAACCCCCGGGGACCATTAAAAGGTGTATGTAATGTAAACTAGTATTTTCCTTAACTTTAAAAAGTTGTTACTTATTGCGACGCTACTCCAACTATGTTAAACATATCTGTCTGTCCACGAAATTATATTTATTTCTATCAAGCAAGATTCTAACCCCAACAGATGAATAAAAAGCCCTCAAAATAAATACCTACAATCTATCCCTCTAAAATACACACAACCAAATACACAAATTAAATCTACTACTTATAGTGTCTTAATAATTACATTCGTAACATTTTATATTCAGATTACATTACACTAACAACGGGTACCTAGTATTTCCAAATAGCTTCTAGAATAATGGTAAACAATGTTTCACGTATTTTTATTAAAAAAAAAAAAAAACTTGAATAAATTATATTATATGTGTTGGCAAATTAGTTATATCAGTTACATTACCAAAACTATTATTCCATTATGTTTTCATATCTAATAGCTAAAACTTATTTTAGAAAAATGATCTTCGATTAAAATACGTTTTTGTTTTTATTGTTTACCTTTATTCCAAAAGCTATTTGGAAATACTATAGTTATTTACTTTGCTGTGTAGAAGATTCATAAGAAAAGAGGATTCAAACCTCGTTTCAGAGACAACACGATGTAAGTCCGACCGAGTTGCATTCATGTTAAATATAATAAAATAACATCCTTAAGTTACATAAATTCTAAAAAATATACGAGAACTTTGAGTAGGTACATTTAAAATATAAAATCTGATCCAGATCTTGAATATGTATATGAAAAGATCCCAAAAGTATGAACAGTCTGTATAAACTTGTAGACATTCCACTTTAACATTTTGTGCTTTTTTATAATATAAAACTAGAAAATGCCGGCTATGAGAAAAGATTTGCTTTGTCGTTTTAGCAGAGCCGAGTTAGTATACACAACTCGGAATGATCAGTAGTCATAAAATTCAGATCTGTATTTTGTACAGTTGGTTTATCTCACTATTGCCGCTTAACCGTGCTTGTGGTTGCGCGTACAGACACGCGCTCTTGTGGATACTATAGGTTCTCACACTAAGGCAATGTGCGTGAGGTACATTTACACACACACACACACACACACACACACACACACACACACACACACACACACACACATAGGCATGGCTAAGCGGCAATCGTGAGATAAAACTATAAAACATCTATAATATTGCGAAATGCATTCTAAGACATGCATGCACACATTGACACATGCATCATAATCATAATATAGGTACATCACAACAAACTAACTCAAAAGAAGCAGCAAAATTTCTAGATTTTTTATTTATTGTTGGCACAATCGTTTCCACGTTTTGTTGTTAACAATTATTCTAGGCCAGGCCATTATGTGATGTTTAATATTTTAATAAATGCGTGCAAAATGCTTTTAATCTCGTTTGTGCCATAAACTCGCTTAGACGCATTTCATTTCAGAAATGCCCTGGTGTAAATAAACACTATATATTTTAAACAACTATTTTGTGAATAAAAAATGCATTCATGAACTACAGTAGTACTATTATCAATATTATCATGGTGATACTTATATCATTTCGAACCATATAAAATAAAGTGCAGTTGGAATCGAAAAAGAGACTCGCTTTAAACTCTTGGTTTATAAATGTGTTTAATTTTGTGGAATGCTGCTCATAAGACAGTTGAAAATGTAATATTAAAATAGCATAATATGATTCAGATGGAATTTGTACGTGTAACTGTTTAAAATCGACAATTGATAACATTGAAAGAAGTTTTAACGTTTACTAAGTGTACGCAAACTAATTTCTATCAATATTACCAATGTCTATTAACATGCATTTTGCTTTAAAAATAAAATAAATAAACGATTGCAACATAAAATGACTATAAAATAAGAACGTTGGTCCACAGAAAACATTACATTCTGTTAAAACATTCAATTTCATTTCAAATATTACTAGATACCACTTTAATAAACTTAGCTAGTTAACACAGAATGTAAAGACTATTTTCAGATAGAAATGCAAACTATTCTAAGTTTTACACTTACATTATTACCATTATATAAAGAGATTCTCAAATTATTAGTACAATAATTGGCCCTTTAGAGTCTATTAAAGTGGCATAATCGACAACATAGTAAAAAAAATACACATACACAAGTGTATCCGAACGAACGATATAGAAATAATTATTAATGAAACTGACGAATATTGAAGAATATTTGTATTAACACCGTTCCATTACACTGGATATGTATTATTTACATACATCATATTTACTACTACATCACACAAGTTCGTATATTACAAATATCATATGCATAACTACATACATACTTACATGGAATAGGTAAACGCGTCGGCATTCGAAGCTTTGGCAATGTTACATTTAGTACACATCATCTTTAAAAGGCTTATGTCCGCTTATGCCAAATAGTCGGTGAATTTTAATAAAGACAATAAATATACCTATCAATCTATCAATCAGTAGTTTCAAATGCCCAAGCCCATATTATCTTACGAACATAATATCATAAACAAAGTTCAATATTTACCTGTTTATTTATAAAAGCTGCCTAATCAACGCAGAATGCGTCAAAATTGGTAGTTTATTATAATGTATTTACCTACGAACTTTTTAAAGCGTTGACCTTGTTGATCTTTGTAAATATAAAATGTTTTTTAATTTCACAACTCAGTACATAGAAAATAAAGGTATAATTCAATGCCAATAAATATGTGCACTTTTGATGTAAGTGCACATTTGATGCGAGTGTATTTTCAAGCCAACACCCGATTTGCCGACGCGCCACCATGCGTGCCGCGTGCTTACCTCCTACGTCACTGAGCCACCAAGATATCTGTTCAGCCGGTTATATTTGCTACTTTAACTTTTATGTTTCCCATTTTACTTGACAATTTAGATAAAAATGTATTCAAAAATATTACAACATTAGGGCCTGTAACAGTCGTCTTTTCTTTGGCACCAACATAACCTACGAAAACTATCAACTCTCGACTGATCAGATATCTTGTAAAGCCTGTGATATAGTTACCGGCAAACTCCTTGAGCATTGAAAAACGTGGTGGTGCAAAGTTTACGGATCTTAAATACACTCTCTTATTTTTTTAATCAAAAAAAGCTAAAAGTTTCACTCATGGGATTTGAATCTTCAGCGTACCGTGCCAACGCTCTAAGCAACTGAGCTACCAAGTGAGTAACACTTTTAGCTTGTTTATTTTCATGTTTTAATTAACATTGTGATATGTCAACTTTCAATAAAGATGTATGTTTTTTGATGATCATTTGAACGCTTATTGCTCAAGATGTCTGCTGGCAACTGTACAATGCGTGCTCCCCCCGCTGTGGTCCGTTGGCTCAGTCGTAGGATACCTGTTCGTTGAGTTTCTGCGGAATGACCATGAGCGTGGTGGCCGTGTTGCCGATGCCGAGCAGCAGGAACGACAAACTTAACGCGTGCACCTGCGTCGGGTCGTTATACGGAACATATGCTTTATATTCAGGGGAGGAGAGTTCAATGGTAAAAATGGGGAGGTGAATGTATTCTGGTATTTTGTAAGGACAAGAAACAAGATACATAAAAATGGCGGTATAAAAATATTTATGTTATGTTATGTTCTAATTTAATAAGTGCAACAGATGTAAAATGAGGCCAATTCGGCGTTGCAAATGACACGACTTAATATTAGTCCATACCTGTGATTTTCTATCACAAGAGAACAAAAAGGGACAGCAATCATTTTAGTTGAGATTTAGTTTATAAGTCGTGTTCTTAATGAAAATAGAATTATTTTGTTTATTTTGGAAACAAATCCGAGAAAACCTATAAGTATCAGACTTTAGGAACCGACGAAAAATATTCATAAACCGCCATCTTTGAATCAATTTTTAATACCAATAATAACAAAACATACCTGCCAGGTGGCATCCGGGTGGTAACTGAGTTGGTACAGCGTCACAGCCACATACAATTGGAAGATATATCCTCCGAACAGGAAAGGCAGAAGGTAGGATAAACCACGCCACATCCACGAGTGGAATCCTTCGATGGTAATGTCCATGTTATGCCTCGCGCCTAGCGCTTTTAGTCGGTAAAGAACACCGCTTTGGTATCTGAACTGCATGAATTGCACCACACCTGGAAGTTAGTATAGATTTATATAGATTATATAGATTTTGTTTAATCTCTCTTAAGGAGGGAAGTACTCTAAATCGGGCTAAACACGGTCCGGCATTTGACTTTGTTAGTATAGTTAATAGTTGAATTTTCAATAAATCTATATATGGTTAGCTTCTCTAAAATATGGAGAACAACTAGATTCATAGATATAATCTAAAAATACTATGATTACACCAGGAAATCATCAGAAATATCATGAAAATCTGGCGTCTCAATGCCGAATTTGAACAACTGTGACATTTCTATGAGCTTAGAAACAGCAAATGTTATATCGAAATCACCGTATAATTATGAAGAACATCATAATCAACTCTGTTTTTCAATACTTTTTGTATACATTGAGATATATGCAAAAATATATGAAATCGGCTTGAAACAGCCCCATGCTAGAAAAGGACAGAGCGCGCATTCTGTCATTGGTTTGAAAGGGACAGTTGCCGCGAGCACATAGACCCTTAACGGGTTTTAGATGATCGGAGCTATGAGTATCTTATTGAGATCAAGCATGAATATTCCCTCAATATAGGATTCTGTTGGGAAAGTGTAACTGACACGCCCCAGAGCGAGCTATTTACATTCATTTTTTTTGACTAACGACATGGATCCTTTTATTCAATGGATAAATCAGCTGATCAGTCTACAATAAAAGTCATTATCCTGTGCCGAAAATCTCACCCATGAACTTCGGTTTGAGAGTCCAAGTCTCAAACTACTTTCTCAAAAAGGAAAAAGAAAAAAAATAGTTTGCCGATTTTTTATTCTTGTTTGTACTCACTGATATACGCGATGAACCACATAAAGGTGTGTTTAAACAGCTCCCAGGGCTCGTTCTGCGGCCAGATGAGAAGGATGCCCGCCACCACCGTGGAGACGAAGTGGTGCAGCCGCCACCAGCCCTTGATCCTCGATCCGTTCACTTTAAGAATGCTCTCGCGGATCGTAAGCGTGCAGTAGTACCACACCAGCAGGAAGATCATTATCAGTTGGAGAGGTCTGGAAAATTATACCAAAAAATATACCTATAATATATTATGTTATTCTTTCGAGTGGATTTAGGACCGAACAGACCAGAGTTATGAGAATTTTTAATTTTAAACCGCCTGATAGGCCTCGTAGTTAATTTGCATAATAAACTAGCTTTTACCCGCGATAAAAAGTCTATGTTAGCCTTTTTTACTCAAGTTGAATATAGCTTTCTAATGATGAAAGATAAGCTTTTTGAAATCAGTTTAAATACACAAAAAAAAAAATTACATACATACATAAAAACATATCTTTCCTCTTTATATTAGTTTAGTATTGATGTTTCAAAAACAGCGATATGGATCAATGGCTTAAAGTGTCCTCCAAAGCAGAGAATCATTTTACACAACCCGGTGACCGACCTGCATCTTACTATGCAAAGTGGAAACAAACTTAACAAATTGATAGTCAACTTCGTGTATCTCTGTAGGAATCGAACCCAATACACTCCAAATCGAGAGCTTTCCGCGGATCTCTAGACAAGAGAGGGACTTTGTTTTCTAACGCGTTCTTTATTTTAAGATTTGATTCCTTGAATTAGATTAGCTCATCTTTGTAAATCATTTTAAAGTTTCTTTTTTATGCAATAAATTCTATATTATGCCATAATACATTCCATGTTATGGTACGATTAGTATCTATTTAGGTTGGTTACCGTAAGAGCCTAGCTGCCTATGTACGTAATTCTAGCAATTTAAACCCTACTACGGTTTCCCGTAATCAACTTAATGAAATCTATGTAGGTACTTGTTTTGATTTAGATAGATTGTAACTTTGTTACGCAGGCAGATGATGGTTACCATTTCAATCCCTAGATTGTTAGAGTATAAAAAAACTTACAAATCTCAAAAATACGACAATCTTTTTAATTGGTTTTGATATTTGCATGTAAATAAAATAAATTAATTTAAAAGAATAAAATAAAGAGAAATATAAAATAATTTCATGCCAGCAGCAGGACTAAACCTCACGATCACGGAGATCCGAGCCGCAACTATTTTCAGCTGAACTAGCTATCACAGCTTCAAGCCACTAAGGTAGTAAGTAGGTTTGTTTGTCTCTGTTGCGAGTGAAATTCTAGGCGATTATATTTTTTACTGTGACTACTTACATTAGTCTAGTATTTACTAATAACTCACCTGAAGTCTATGTACAGGTTCATAACGGCTAACACGAAAGCGATTGCACTGAGGACCAATTTGAATTTCTCGTATTCATCTTTGTATTTGAATCTGAAAACAAACATAAAATTAAACAAATCTCTGGCAGAATTTACATAACAAGTGATGACGTTTTATATGGGGCAGAGTTCAAAAGATCATTTAGACTGATTCACATTTAGCACATATCTTTAGTGCAAACTATAATGACATAGCATAAATTCATCTATCAGCCAAGAAATTCTTCGGTTGGACCTATGTCCTATGACCTATGTCCCTATAAAAAATTTCCTACGCACACGGTTGGCCGCAGCATACATTTTTACACATTACACATACATATATAGGTACATTTTTACGTAGGTAGCAATGACTTTATATGATCTGCGTTGCTACACGTCATTTTCAGAACCTACTCTCATCATAGCTCCATATGGCATATTATATTCCATGGTAGATTCCATGCCACTAGCATCTGATTGTAGTACAGCCTTGACTATTTAAATAGCCACATATTTTTGTCGACAATTTTGTGATAAAATGCTGACTCACGGGAAAAAACCAAGTAACAACTCAAATCCACACGAGATTTTTTCTATTCCTTCTATTCTTCGACGATACATACTTGTCGTTTTTGTTGAGTATGGAAACATTCACGTTGCCTAATATTATTTTGAGATACAAGCTGTTCTGTTTGGGTAGTGTCGTCTCTATTTCGTGAAGCATCGCTTTCCTCTTCATGATTTCTTTTTCCAGGGTCGCCACACGCTCATCTTTTGTCAGGCCCTTCTTTTCTAACCTGCACATGCGAGATAATAAATTAATAATATTAAACCTATACAGGGATTACAGGAAAGTTTCCCGCAAACTGATAGGATAAGAGTTGTTAAGTCAACATAACTGAACAATTTTCACAAGAAAATTCTTTTAGACCAACTGCGCTATCTGTTTGCTTGCGGGAAGCTCTCCCTTACACCCCATATAAATATTAAAAGAGGGAGTTTTTGAATATTAGTATTATTCGTAACTAATGAACACAAACGGGATGATATGTAAGTATAAATTATTTATTTCTTAATTCTAGTAGGTATACAAGTTTGGTAAGCTAATAAAACCACAGCTTGTCTGGGAAAATTTATTGGATAGTTGGAACGAGTCGAAGGCGTTATTTATAATGAATGGTCTTGGGTCTAGCAGTCTAACAACTTTCCAAGTACCTATTTTACCGCTTTTACGTAAGTACAGTAGACTCACTCGTAAGATTATCTACAAAATTTTCTTTGCAATACTCTGAAACCTTTCGGGTCACTAGCGAGGTAGCGAGTGGCCTATGGAGTAGGTATGCCCGGAGCAGAGAGCTGGTACATTTTTGTATTCTTACCACCTCAGCATACTGCATGGTAAAAGTAAACTAATATAATTTTATAAAGTTTGTATTGATAGGAGATTGACCGTATCAGTTACATTATGTAGCAATCCCCTCTGTCAGCGGCAAAGGAAATCACCAATTGTTTTATTGCACAGAGCATTATCGTATCGGTATCACTGTTTATTAGCAAACAAGACCATTGCGTAACTCTAGCCTTAGCCAAGCCCTGGGCAGTCTTACAGTCAAGTCAAAGTCAAAGTCAACACACCCACTTCTTACAATCATGTTTTAATTTTTTTATATTACCGACGAGACTACAGTGCAATAATGTAGTATCTAAACTGAGGATGCTGGTCTGGGAGTTGACTGGGAGCGATAGCAAAACATGAATGTTCCAGTTGCGTCACTTCCCAGGCATACTGTCGGAATCAGTGGAGGGAGACGAAGGTTTCGATATATTGCAATTTTGTGGAAAGGCTGATAATAACCTATCACTATAGCAAAACAAAACACAGTTCGTACTTTCTTGTTGCACCATGTCAGACGTAGCTAAACGCCCTTTTAAAAGAAGAGTTCGTTAAGGGGTACATAATATGATATGTAATAAATTTGGTAAGGTATGTACATTGTATGTGAGGATTTGTCTGAATAAGAATCTTAGGTGCAATCCTAGCCTAGAAAGAGGACCACCTAAAACAGAGCATTATGTACTTAGTATTTTTTTTAGTAGGTAGGTACCTATACTGTTATCGAATCATGTCCGACTTGCGATGATAAGTGATTTTCTTTCTTTCTTTTACTGATGTGACGGGTTAGGGGGCCTATGTCAACATAGGTAATTATAATTATTTAATTACCTATAGGTACCTACTGCAATTATCTCTATCGCAAGTCTCCTGTGATTAAGTTTATCTGCAACGGACTGTAGAACATGTCCCAATCACCTTTGATCGTCGATTACGCTATCATTCGCCCTACCAACGCACATCCTTGTCTTATCTGCATTCTAGTGATTTGTTAATCACAATTTATCCAACCCAAGGCATTTGTGAAGTTTGAACTTTAACACCTACATTCACACATTTTTCACGAAAGGGCAGGCAAAAAAAAATACATCTTTCTTTATACCACAACACAACACCTGTGTGATGCGAAAGCGACAGCGCATAAAGATGTGCCTATGGCATATCGCAGTATAGGGGCTTTACTTTAATAATGCTTGTCGTTCGCGTTTCCAAAAATTAAGACTACGCGTACCATCTAATTTTTTGGTTATACTAGCTAACTAATAATTATGTAGTACCTACCTACCTACTCTTTACTTTTAGATTAAACTTGTAAAATACATTTGTAAGAGTTTTTTACCAATTATCTGTGCTAACATATAGGTACTTATTATATCCATATGTTTTATCGTGTTGTTTGTGAAGATCAATATGTCAACAACAATCTAGATAAGTTTTTAATACTAGTATTTATAACCGCCATTCTGAGTAATATTATCAGAAACTTGCGATAAAGTACTAAAATTTTGACAGGTCATACAAAGGACATATTTAGGTGTGAAAATTCTGTTATAAAACTCTATTGTGGTGTCAAAATTATTCTAAATATATTCCATACAATTGTTTGCCATTTGTTGCAGGAATAATAATACCTAATTTAAGAAGATCATTAAAAATAAAAGACAGACGACAGACAGGTTAAATAATATCAAAAATATCAAAAAAATACTTTCACTAAACGTGATGTTTTATATTTCCTTTTACAAACGGAAACTGACTTCCTAAAGATATTACTCTCAATAATAACACAATAGATATACACTCAATAAATTCTATATAAATTAACTCAAAGAAAATATTGCATGATAATTTGTAGTAAAACTGTACACAGTATTTTAACAACTTTTACACATAAATAAACATAATAATTAAAAAAACTAAAGAAATATTATTGTTATTAACAGTTAATATGAAGTTGAAATAAATAAAACTTTAAAGTAACTAAAAGTGTTTTTTATTCCTACATGTACATACCTATCTATTACATGCAGGAAAGTTCTAAAAATAAATTAATATTTCTAAATAAATACCTATGTCATCCATAAATCAGTACAATAAATAACCATCACTGGAACTTAAAATAATAGTAAATGAGCTTTCCAGACTACAGTTTCATTTACTATTTATTTAGTTTTCCCATGGGAATAAATCACTGTATTTTCGTAGCAGATACAAGTACCTCTATGTTAAAATTAGTTTTTTAATAGTAAATAGATAATAATTATGGTGCCACAAGTGCTCCAGTTTATTCATGACAAGCAAAAATAAGAATGCAAAACTTGCTTCTTTTTTTATTATGATTATTATTTATTACTTAACTGTTTATTGCACACAAAAAAATAACAGAAAAAGTACAAAGGGAATTAAGTAAGACACAACAGGCACTGATTATTCCTAAACAGAAATCATCTTTTAATTATTTGTATGGATTAATAAAAAAATCTTACCTTTTGAGTGCTCCATTAATAATACCCAGACGGTATCTCTGATGGTGCAGCTCCTTGAGGCACTGTCCCTGCAGCTCTCCCACTTCCTCCAGCTTACCCACATATTGCTTATTTACAGTCTGCAAGAAGGACAAGTAGCTTGACTCTACAATTGATTAAATGGGTTGAGCAATAGATGTCTTCAGATCTATTACTACCTATGTAGTATTTTAAAGATGTATATTTTTATTACATTGTTTAAAGTTTACTTTGTTTTGTTGTGAAGTTTTTTATGGTGTGGTCGAGGAAAATGTTAGCTTTGTTACATACAAAGTTGTCTTCTAATTCAATTCAATTTATATATAGGGTGTAAAAAAGTACTGCATTCCTATAAAGCACATGCTCTACTGATGATACCAAACAACTTTTCCAAAGCACAAAAATTTTAACTTGAAAAAACAATTGTCATTTCTATACAAATATGCTCTCCTCATCTGCTTTTGTATGGACATGGCAAATGTTTTTTTCCAGCAAATATTTTTGATCTTCGCGAAAGTTGTTTGTTTTCATGAGCAGAACATGTGGTTTAAAGGAACGCAGTACTTTTTTTTACATCCTGTATTTATACCAAACAGTGATAACCATAACCAACATAAATTACATGTTCTAGTATATTTTACCTTGGTTAATCTATCTATGAGCCATTAGACTATTGGAACATGTGTTCAAATGATAATTAAAATGCATTTTTGACAAGATTTTCTAATTATAAAGCGTATAAGCGGCTCAGCCACATTATAAGTTAATGTATTCATAATATATTTAACCACAATTTGTTAAAACAGAATTAGTAGGTACCTACAGGCGTTTTTTGAGTGTCCTGTTTTAGTGATATGTGCAAGATTTCTGACGTAATAAATAAACATAATTTAAATTAACACCGTAGAATTAATAGAATTTATAGATAACTATATCGTAAAATAAGGAACAAAAATCGAAACAGGTTTAGCAGAAAATGTACCTCGAGACGCTTATAATCCGCTAGCAAATCCTCCCATTCCTTGAGACACTCTTCCACATCCATATTAGATACCACACAAGTTGAGGACGACTTAAAATTCACGTAAAATTCGAGAAACTCTACTACTCCGTCGCCTAAACGGACATCGATGTCATGTCATGTCATTGCATTGACCATCTGTCATTTTCTACAAAAACAAAACGTCACGCCGTAGATGTCATCGTTGCGTTTTTTTTACACCGAAATTTGTTAAGTTGATCTTGTAGAATGATAGATACGACTCGGAAAATCGACATACATTGCTGCTTTTATTTACGTGTCTGTAACAAATATTGAAGTCGAGCAGCAATGGATTCGGAACTAAAAGGGCGTATCTTCACCCATGCGTTTTCAACTTGCGTACCTATCCAAACGTAAAGGAACGATTTAAAAAACAAGCTCAAATTTTTAAAAAGAGTAGGCGGTGTTCACATTGGCTCCGCGCTACGCGGCGGAGTGCGTGATTGTCTATGGTTTCATTATTTTCACACCGCAAAGCCAGTGTGCCATAGTGATTTTCATATAAACCGATGTACTTACAAAGAACGATACTGCTCCGTTGCTCAGCGGCCCATAATTTCCTCATTTCATTAGACCGAAACTAGTGAAATGTCAAATCCCTAAACTGAGCCCTAAACATTTTCAGTAAGAAGACGTAAAGATCGATAGATTACGTTACGCCTTCTTCCGGGATTATATCTCTAGTGATTTCGCGAAATTCTCTGGTTTCGTCATCTCCCTGCGACATAGGCCATTTTCACACTTGACGCTCAACGCGGCGTAGCGCGGTGAGGCGGAGCTGTATCGTTCTAAGTACCATCGGTTTGTATGGAAAAAACGCGGGGTATGGCACACTTGCACCGCGCGCGGAGTGAGAACAATGGAACCATAGACAATACGCCGCGTTGCGCGTAGTGTGATAATGGGGATAGTGATCGTGATGGGCGGTGAATGGGTCGAAGGTAGGGTATAAAAATAATACAAAACACGGTCTAAAATAAATTAGATATTTAATTGATTTATTTACAGAAAATTATAAACCAATATCTATTAAAATTTTGGTAGGTTAATTATTTAATTTAGACAAAATACAGTGGTTATATGATTGAGTAAGAACAAAATTCTCTTGGTATCATGAGTATCAATTGATAATGTAATTAATGCGTTTTTGGTGCTCAAGAGAATTTTGCCGATGTGGATATACATATTATGTCGGTATTATTATCCTTAGAATAAGCATATTATCATGACATGAGTGCAAATACCTACTCGATAATTGTAATACAAATTCTTATTTATTTAAACGTACAATAATTTCGCAAGCTGTTATCAACAATTTGCCTTACGTTACCTAAGGAGATTGTATAAATGCTATGCAGAACATTGTGGTATCGGTACTCGTACAATAAAAGATTAATTACCTTATTTTGCTTTTTGTTGTTAATTATTTATTTATAGTTATTACAAATAGATTGTTAATGAACATTGTCCTACACATAGATTTCGTAGTGTTTACATGACTAGAAAATAACGTGTTTTTTGTCACCCTACAGTTCTAAAAGGGTCTATACACTCTAATAAGTTTAAATTGGATAATTCTTCAACACTCCTTAGATACTTAGCAGCATACAACCTCCCCGGTCACCGTGTATTTACGAATTTACATCGAATAAGCGAATATAATGATTCCATGACGTGACATTGCACACCGCAGTACGAAACTTTATCCCCCGCCTTGTACTACGTTAGACAACACAAGCTTGGCTTGGTCCTATAAGCTGAGACACCCAAACCCGGTGCGCCAATATCACGGCTTTTACACATTTTATATGTATGTAATGTACATGGTATCCATGCGCTAATACGGCAAAGCTTCTAACAATATGACCATACCATACTAGACTACAAACTACCACTAATTACTAGTAAAAATACCGGGCAACTAAATTCCTCAATGCCGTAATAAATAACTAATTTAAACCAACATAATAGGCTTCAATTAAGATTTATCTTTGAATCTAGCTACCTCAAACAGTATTGAAAATTAAAAGTAATAATTATATCACACACTTTAATTTACGTAGGATTCGTAATAATAATGCAAATGAAACGCGTTACACATTCAAACCGGAATAGCGACGTAAAACTTAGATGAATCGTGTAATATCACTAATCTAGCATTCCGATGTGCTAGCCACGTGGGTCGGTTTGAGACAATCAGAATAAACAAAATGGTAGATATAAATAAATAATTAAATCATTTTAAAATATAACTCTCTAACTTATAGTTAAAGTTTTGAATCGCCAAAACTTAAAATAAGTCCCTATGAAACTCGCGTACGATGTAAAAAGCGCATCTCTAGTTTCGGCCGAGGCAGAACCGAGCGGCCGACTGTTGCTTGTCTCCGGTGACGTCATAGCTGCGGTTGGCTAACAACCAACGAGCACAATGAGCGGCACGAGCGGCGAGGCGAGACAAACACACACTAAGCTCCAGTATATGTACAAAAGGCAGGCGATAATGACGATGATGAACTTGTGATCCGACCGATACCGAGACGATTGATTGTCATGAATAATCATCGATATCAAATTTAATAAAACTAAATTATCAATAAACAAATCGAGGTACAAATTTTCCTAGAGCGGACATCGTTTAAGAAATCTTTAACTATCAATACGAAATAAAATTTATATCTAAACGCGCTTACGAATAAACAATAACTATAAAATAAAACAGAATAATGAAAATGTTAAATTATAACACAGCTTTTACTCCTCACTCCGCCGTTCTATCGGGTACCAGACGAATGCTACGTCGCGTCGCTGTCCGAACATTACCACTCGGACATTTAGATACTATAAGCTTTAACTATACAGAAACTATCTATGAGCCATTACAATTTAATGGAATGTGTGAGCCTAGACGAGAGAGGGAAACTACAGAGTTTTAATAAAAAGGGTGAGAGACATAGCATCGTCGAATGTACGAGGAAAAACCACAATGAGCCTAAGGTAGAAACCATAAACTATCAAAACTATTTATCTTGCCTTAATGATTTGACCATCAATCAATTCGCAACTCATTGCTCTTGCAGCTATTTAATGTGAAAAATAATGATAAAGATATCATCGGTGAGTTTAAGTTACTAAAATGGCAACGCGCTTAGCGGCACTCCCAAACTTTGACGGTTTGATCGACGCTGCCTGATATCACGAATGGCAAGCTCCTGTGGAAATCTGGAAATAAACAGAAAATAATTTATTAGAATAAATAATGCAAATGCCAGTGTCGCGCGCGCATTATTCAATTAATTTAAATTAAAATTAAAGCAAAAAGAAATTCGAATAATTTGTCACTATCATCTTGTCTCTTCATATCTCTGTCCCTCCGTCCCTCTGTTTGTCACTGTGTCTCTCTGTTTGTCACCCTATCTATGTTTGTCACCTTGTCTCTCTGTTAGTCACCCAGTCTCTCTGTTTGTCACGGTGTCTCTCTGTTAGTCACCCAGTCTCTCTGTTTGTCACCTTGTCTCTCTGTTAGTCACCCAGTCTCTCTGTTTGTCACCCTGTATCTCAGTTTGTCACTCTCTATCACTCTCTGGCCACCTGTATCAATCCATGATAGACTGTCACTCACCGAGGCTGGTGGCGAAGTGCTGGTGCGCGTAGAGCGTCTTGAGGCAGCGCGTGTGCGCCACGTCCCACACGCGCAGCGTCTTGTCGTCGGAGGCGGTGAGCAGGTAGCGGCCGCCCGGGTGCCACGCCAGCCCGCGCACCCAGTTGTCGTGCCCCACCAGCGTCGCCAGGCACTGGCCCGTGCTCACGTCCCAGATCTGGAATTACGATTGGTTATGTGAGAACACGAAGAAGCTCATAATGCGGAAGGGTGAAGCCGTGCTTGTTTCTTGGGAGGCTAAAAAAAGTTTATACTTAAAACTGATGGCTAAAATATTGTGGGTTTCATTCATCATTTTCAAAAAAATGCTCATTTAGATTTAATAATAGAGTTAAAAATATAGAAGTTGTTGATTTGAGTAGTCAAGTATTTACGAGGAGTGACGTCATACCTCGCGATTTTCATACAAATTTGACAAGTAGGAAACAAGCGGATTATTATATGTTCGGCGACGAAGACACTTGAACATGCCGCACATAAACATATTACTAGGGTGCTTACAAATGAACGGCAAGGTTCACCACGAGCAGCCGCGGGTGTCGCGCGCCCCTTCAGCCGGGTGTACCTAAAGCGTACTATGACTATGTCGCGTTACGACTAGGCAAAACGCGAAGAAGGTCGTTAGTGATATAGTCCTAGAGATAACTTGGTAAAACACGAAGAAGGTCGTTAGTGATATAGTCCTAGAGACAACTAGGTAAAACACGAACGTAACGGAAAATCGGTCAGCCCTTTTCGGTCGCTTAGCTCCATTTCCTGTTACGTCTAGTGTGTCTTTTACGTCCATTTCCGCGAACGTCTAGTCCGCTTTTGTCCAGTTCCGTGAACGTCTAGTCCGTGTTTGTCCAGTTCCGCAAACGTCTAGTCCGCGAATGACCAGTTTCAAGATAGTTAATTTTATGGCGTAGCTCGGCTCGCCTGTGCTGTCCACACGATACGTAGCTGCGTATTTACGCTCTGTGCAAGGCCAGAACGCCGCCATAGGAAACTGCTCGCGTATATTTTGTAACGGGGTTTTTATATTTGCGATTACGAAGTATACACAGATTTTAGCGCACTGCTCGTGTATAGTTTGTAATTCAAACGCGCGCGACCTAGTTCCGAAATATACAACGCCACAACACCTTTTGGGCTTATAGGGTTTTTATTGGACACCTTTATATAGGAAGGTAAGACTGGGTGTAAGGGACATCAAAGCCGCATGTAAGGGACAGTAATACTGGGTGTAAGGGACGGTCATATAAAACTAAGTGTAGTAGTGGATAGTAATGCTGGCTGTATGGGACAATATGAAACATTATGTTTTGCGGGCAGACAAAAAATTATGGACTAGAATCATTTAAAAACATAGAATGTACCAGCTGCTTCTCTTCCAAGGCAGACAATAAATTTGACTCAAATTTATTGGAACTACTTATGATCATATTTATTGGAACTATGGTCATATTTCTTGGAGCTATAATAATATTTCTTGGAGCTATGATAATGTTTCTTGGAACTATGAATCTTACTTCTGGGAAATAAAACTATAGCGAAGCTGCAGCTGGTACATTCTATGATTTTAAAATGCTTTTAGCCCAGCATGGCATGGCAAACTTGTACTCGAACCAAACTTGCCATCGTACCCAACTCGCACTCGTGGCAAACTCGCACTTAAACTCGCACTCATGCAAAACTCGCACTAAAACTCGCATACGTGCCAAAATCGCACTAAAACTCACACTCGTGCCAAACTCGCACTAGTTCCAAACTCGCACTAGTTCCAAACTCGCACTAGTTCCAAACTCGCACTACTGCCAAACTCGCACTGGTGCCAAACTCGAACTAGTGCCAAACTCGCACTAGTGCCAAACTCGCCCTAGTTCCAAACTCGCACTAGTGCTAAGCTCGCACTTAAACCCGCACTCGTGCCAAATTCGCACTAAAACTCGCACTCATGCCAAACTCGCACTTGAGATGAACTCGCACTACCTACACCTTGTCCCCACCTTGACCCCACCTTGCCCACACCTTGGCCAAATTTGAAGAACCCGCCAAATATGCAAAACCCGCCAAATCTGTCAAACCCGCGAACTTTTAGCAGAGACACATCGACTGAAAAGTAATTGAGTAATTAGACTACCCATTACAAGTAATGCAATTAATTTTGGGACTACATGTAATGCCATTATAAATAGTGATTAACGATTAATGATGCCCAACACTGTCTCTAAGCGTACTGGCAATGTATATTATGAGAGAAGCAATTAACTTATGTCACTACGAAGTATACATGAGAATTGGCGTACTCCTGTTATGTACTTTGGAATGCCTAAAATGATAATCTAATGATAATCAAGCTGTTCTCATGTTGATGTTGTCATTGTCATATTTAAATCAGATTCGAAAAGTAATGAACACTCAATTTTGAAGTGCCAATTGAAAATATGACAAAGGAGTTTTCATTAATAACTATTGGTTCTTTAGGCATAACGCGATATAGGCAAGTACAGATTTAGACTGACAAAGAATTAGCCATAACGAAAGTTAAGCAATCTGATAATTAGTCTTATAAATAATTAGTCATTTAGCTAATGTATTATGACATTTAGGCATAACGCGAAGTAGGAAGACTACGCTTTAGGTAGACCCGGCTGAAGGGTGTCGCGCGACCGCCGACGGCAACCCAGCGTTGTGTCTCAGCGGTAATGGTAAATCACAGGTCCGTAGCTGTTATCTTCCAAGTGTGTTGCACCAGCTTGTCTTTGAACTTGACATTCTAATTAATGTGCTGTCCATCGTGCTCAGAATTAAGCTAGAAGGTGCTTTGGTGTGGGGGCTCACCTTGACGGACTTGTCCCTGGAGCCGCTGGCCAGGAAGGGGCCGGTGTGGGAGGCTCGGCGGTTGTCCCCGCCCGAGGCCTCATTGATGGCTGCGGCGGCTGACTCCGGCGCCCAGGAGACGCACTCCACCACGTGCTCGTGCTCGCGGAGCTCCATCTGTCGAATACAAAAATACGAGTTAGAAACAGTACAGACCACCGGATAACAGTGGGGAGCCGAAAGCTCCAACCAAGAGTTTAGGAGCTCAGATCGAAAGATATCCATATCGTGCCGGTATCGCCCGAAATGGGAAACATTTGACTTTGTAGTGTGTGTATTCTACTCGCATTGACTCAATAGCTGAGCCACTAACACCAGAGAGAACAGCTCGTAGACGACGTTTATATCACGTATACAGGCGTGGAGTATCTAAAGTATACAATATTTTTCTGTCGTTTGTATTGGATTGACCCTTTGAAAATTGGCGTCGGAATTTAAACAAACATGTAGGTTCTTCTGTCGGGTTGAGCAAGCTACAAGGTTTTTAAGCGATAGGCCTCTGACGTGGTTCGTACCTTGCACTCATTGGTGTCTGCGTTCCACACGCGCACGGTCTGGTCGTTGGAGCAGGAGGCGAGCAGCGCACCGTCCGCACTCACGCGCACCATGCGCACCCACTCGCGGTGACCCTTGTATGTCTTGATACAATAGCTGGAAAATAACAGTTAAGTTTAGTTTACATTGCCAGGGTAAAGAGGGTGACAAGATTGTCCAATTAATAAATTTGTCTGCGTCATCCCAAGACTTCAACCAAAGGCCCGTCCAGATTGCGCCTATGCTTCCACCATGGTTATGAGCTGAGCATTTTGATTTCACATAGACTGACTTCAGGACCCGTGAAACCATGGGCATTTATACGTGGGATCGCGTTTACACTAGAGCTATGAGACATGAGGTTCGACATGTGAGATCATGACACTAGAGTTGTAGACTCTAGATAGCTAACAATACATACCCAGTGGCGACCTCCCAAGCTTTGATGGTCTTGTCCCGACTGGCGGAGTAGACGATGTCCCCGGAGGGTGAGAACGCTACTGAGGACACGTTGTGGTCGTGCCCGTGCATAGTCTTTACGCACTCGAACGTCTGGTTAAAGTCCCACAGCTTGATCGACATGTCGGCACTGCAAGATACTGCAAGGGAAGGAAGTACAAGTGTTTAGTAAAAGTTTTGTATATTTTGTTGCGATAATGAAATAAGGGATTGTATGTTTGATTCTCTACTTCTAGATATTGCTTTGTATTTATTTATAACTCTTTTACAATTTAAATTACAGTATATTTGTAAATTAAAATCAATTGCTGGTAATACATCAATCACATATTTTATTTACGTATGATTTCATGGTAAAACATCCGGCGATGCTTATTTCTTCTAGAAACCGTCCTTGAATAGGCTGAGTTCGGCGAAATTACTATTCTTGGCTGCAATTCCCCGAGGAAATCTCACGAGATCTACCCAATTTTCCATCTAGTTTGATTACGACCGAAAATAAATCTGTGCGGGTTCGTTGGTAGAAAGAAAATCAAGAAAATACGTAGATGAGGCATGTATTTAATGTTGTAGAAGTAGAACCTCTAGCCCAGTGATGTTTTAAAGATCACTCTAATTATAGGGAAACTTACAAATAAGAGTATTGCAGAACCAATGAATTTTTTGTATTTTTTATTTATTAGGAATGGGTTTGCTCATGACGCTAGACGAGGACATGGATGACAGAGACAGATTCGACGATGGAGCGAGATCACCCTCTCTGGGAGGATGTCTGCCACTCTTACTTTGAAGAGTTGAGGGTTTTATGCATTCGGAATCACAGACGCCGGTAATGAGTTATTATTTTTTGCTGTGCAGATGATTGGAACCAAAACATCTTAAAATCTGTTTCATATTTTATAAAATGGCGGCATGTAGAATGTTCATTATGTAGGACTCACCAAGTAGTTTCCCGTGGTGGTCGAAGGCGATGTCCTGAACGGAGTCGGTGTGCCCCTTGAGGGTTCGTTCGTACTCGCCGCTCTCGAAGTCCCACACCTTGATGGTCGCGTCCTCGCTGGACGACACCATCAAACTGAACACTGGGTGGAATATTACCTGGAAAATTACAGCATGGTTTGTGAAAAATGTAACCCTGATGTCGTAAAACGAGAGGTGATAACATAAGTCAAGATAAGAAAGGCGAACCAGCATAATAAAATAAGGGTAGAATAAGGCGTGGTTTATCGTGTTTATAGCACAAAAAAAAAATGAGGTATACAACCTAAAGAGAGTGATTGTGCATATTGCAATGAACAACACAAATTATTAGAAATGCTGTAACTTTTAATAAATTTTGTATATTTTTCATAATTCAATTGCTAAATATGGTATGTTCCGCCTCGCTACAAATATGGTAAATTTAAAGTCGAATGTAATTTAAAGGCATGACATACACAGAACAGGTAGTAACATTGTATTTTTCACCTGCAAAATACAATGTTTTGATACTGCAGTGTATGTATAATTACAGTTCACAAAAGCGATTGTGCCGCGCTGATTGCGAGAATCGAACGAGCAAAAAGCACAACAATGACCTAAACCTAAAACAATACGGCGATAAACTGTCGACTCTTCGACAACTTTCATTCGCGTAGAAAGTTATATCTTCTTTTTACATACATACATAAAATCACGCCTTTATCCCTAATGGGGTAGGCAGAGCAAAAACTACCTAAACAAAAGTCGTTCCGCCACGTCTGACAAGTTTTGAGGGTTATTACGGATGATCATGTATATTGCTATAGTGACGGGTTGTCAGCCTAAATTGCAATACACTGAAACCCTCGAATCCCTTAGCTGATTTTTACAGCATGCCCGGGAGGAGATGCAGCTGGCACATTCTAAGTTTTTCTATCACTCCCAGTCCAGCATGGAAGGAATCTTCTTTTTATCATGTAGATATAGTACTTACTTCTCTACTTCATGGTAAAGTAAGACCGGTAAACACGTTAAGCTTGCTAAAGTTAGTAGGCAAGCTGCGGCAAAATTTTGCCGTCATATTACCTTGTATGTTGCGTACTACACTATGAATAATGTCCCTGTTTAACGTGAAGTACGCAACACAGGGAATAATGCGAAGAAAAAATATGTCTAGGTGCATTTATTGACGCTGGTGTCAGCATTTTGGCTCTGCTGAGTCTGCCATATGGTAGATTTCCTCGACTTTAGGTCATCAGTTCAATATTTAGTGTTGTCTAACTAGAGAACACAACTTCAAAGGTGGTTTGAAAAAATCCGCCAGATGCTGATTCCACAACAATCTTCAGTTTTAAGTTTAACCAATAGACGTTGAGACAGGGAAAGTTTTATGACACCCCTTTCAGACCAGTTCCGATGAGAACCTAGCCACATTGGCATCTATCATTTTAATTGGCTGACTATTATAAGGCGTGCACAATGAATAGCTCTAGGCGATATATTCTGCGCTATAAATATTGGTGATGTCGTATATCAAAGTTATAAACCGCCTTGTTCATATCTGACGGAATGTTGAAGATAGAATTTCTTTTTTATTATAAGACGTTTGAAGCTAACTAATTTGTTCGATAATATTCTACGTTTCTTGGGAATTTCTATACCTACCAGTCGGATTTTACGGATTTAGCCAATTTTTTGTTCAGCATCCGAAGTCCGAAGTACTTCAGTGTTAGGCAGGATCTTCGATGTTTTTATACGCTAAATCAAGTATACAAAAAAACATGAGTTGCCTATTTATGTTAATTTGGTGGATGTTTAAAGAGGTGTAGTTTAAGGATAAAACTCTTATGCTCAACGATGAGGGCGGAATTTTTATATATGATGGCTGGATGACGAATGAAAGAGATAGGTTAGGCAATCTGTAACTGGTGCAAAGGCTACAAATCCTCTTTACCTTAGTAATGGCGGCTCGGTGGCCGCTCAGACAGAACTTCTCCGGCGGTCGCGGGATCCACTCGGCCGGCGTGCGCTTGGCCCGAGTGGGCGCGCCCTCTATGAACTCTTTCTGGGCTTCAGACAACTTGTATAGATATCTAGTGGTTACCTTAGTAATGGTGGCTCGGTGGCCGGTCAGACAGAACTTCTCCGGCGGTCGCGGGATCCACTCGGCCGGCGTGCGCTTGGCCCGAGTGGGCGCGCCCTCTATGAACTCCTTCTGGGCTTCAGACAGTTTCGACTCCAGTTCCATCACCTGAAGGACAAACCAAAAATTATTGAATTAGGTATAATATCACAACGCTAATTTTACTACGAAAGCAACAAGATTGATCCTTGATATTTTTGTCAGTGTGGAGTCGTCAATATCGTCCGTGATGTATTGTTGTTGCTTATAGTAACTTTATTGCCAGAAAGGTTTTTATGATAGAAAAATCTACTGAGCGAAATTTGTCTCTTAGTTTATTCTAAAATCCTTTTACAACAGACGATTTTCCCACAACCGCAACTTAATAAATAGTGACACACATTTGAAAACATTGTCATCAGGTCGGCAAGAAACATGATTGATTGACTTAAAGTCGATGTTGGTTTGACAGGGCAGGCCAAGTGTCCACCGTCTAATTAACAGTATACAACATCTATCATGTCTTAACCTATTTCTATGCTAATACGAATAGTTCGGCGCTTTCAGCCAAGGCCGGCACGATCGTAAACAAACGCAAGAATTCTAGGCCACTACTAGTGCAAGGTTTGCGAGAGCGCATTACTGCGTCTAGTTTTATTGTTTAGAATCGCATTTATATCTGGAGCGGTACTTTGATCGATCACAGACTGTATCACATAGTGTTGATTTAAATACAAGTATAACAAGGCGTATGCGGCGCGTATTGATCATATCATGCAGCGTGTGTGGATTTACGATGTAGGGCAAATATGCAAGCGACTAATCCATTGACAAGATGTAAAGATAGTTTTACATAACACATAGTCAGCTAGGCTATCAACTTATATGCCAATCTGAGCGATGTGGTTTACATACATAAAGTCACGCCTTTATCCCTTACAGGGAAGGCAGAGCGTAAAATGCGATGTGGTTTTATGGTTAAATTATCTGAAGGGTTAATTCATAGTTTCTGTCACTCAGGCACTTAAGGTCCATTATAACAGGTTTGTGTTGTGGTCTTACATACACAATTTCTTTATAAAAAGCTTCAAATAGCACGTAGGGATTTCTTTAATTCAGACTGGCAATGAGAGATTCCACAATCACGGTAAACCGAGCATATCTTCTAGCTACTTTTCTTTCTGCAAGTCCATGTCCAACATGCTGATTCATATTCAGCCCGGCGGCGACCGATCGCCCGGCGGGATAATAATCGCGGCCTAGATACGCGACACAGATCGATCGAATCTAGCGAGAAACCGTGCCGAGTCATTAGGCTTTTTGTGTCCGAACGAAAGCGTTCAATCGGGACTTGTTTAGTGAGCTTTGACGAGTTGTAGAGCTTTAATGAGTTCATTATGCAACTAATTGTATGTAGGCGTTCAAGGTGTTACAGCACGTTTTCAATTAGTAAGGATGATCGTCTTCTTCTGTCGTGTGGGTTGTCGACATGTTGATCGGTCCGATGGACCCTGGTGTCAAGAGTTTTAAAACTCCCTAATAGGTTTTCATAACGAGCACCTTACGTGCCCTCAAAACTGTATACCTAAATATTTGGGAAAGGGTAAAACCAGCAACCCAACAGAGCACCCAACCAATACTTTGTGCTTAAATTAGTTTTCGTGCGAGAAAATTACTACTTCTCGAACTTAAAATGTTTTATGAGTAGGTATTAATTTTTAACACCCAGTCTATCGTGAGATCTCACTTACAAAATTTCAACAAAACGGGTGCAATTAATCATGTTTTGGTGTTTATAAATAGATTACAGGTGTCATCAATTACGCTATAGAGAGTGAAATTGCGTAAGAATAAGTAGTTTATCCTCTTCGGATAATTTTAATAGAAATCCGCCCATTACATGTTTGAAAGGAAATAGCATAGAATAATCTAGCGTGCAGGCTTGGTATATTTAAAGCGTATATAAAACTGGTTACTCAGATCGAAAATAGCACTATTCTGATTTCGTGTATGTGGTAAAAGTCGGATAAGGCCCGTATTTATAATCAGTTCTCAAGAGTGACAGCCAGTTTGAGTTCGTATTAGAAATGTCATTTCAGTACAAAACGGGCAGTCAAATCCACACTTAATATTGCTCTCAACTCAATCTTGAGATAGCTTTATAAATACGACCCTAAGACACTTCAGGGATAGGGCAGAAAGTAACGCTCCACGTTCGTCTTGCAGTTTAGCAAATCTTTAAGGATATGAAAACCTCTTTAGGTACAGAAATTCAAATACACAACACAATTTTATTGGTCAGTAAAGTAAGTAGATTATACTAAAGCGATCTTGAAATTTTTAAGATGGAAATAGGTTATCTATTAGCCTGTCATTTCGGCTAGTTTCCTGAAAATCATGGTTATAAATCGGATAAAGTCAAAGGTGCTAACTAAGCCTTAGTACGCTTACTCTTATAAGCCTATTAGACGGGCTGACTGTTCTAAAACTGTCACCGCAGTGAGAATCCCTACTAAGGTGCGCGTTAGCGGTGTCCCGCGGCGATAACTGCGTATGCACCGTTTTCATGATCCCCCGTGAGAAATATCCATCATGGTGAGAAGAAATACGCTATTCCTTATTGTACAATAATAACATCTTTGAGAACATGGCTATAGTGTTTCAAGATGCCCATACCTTCTTCTGAAGCCTGATGACTGAGGTCCATTTCTTCTCCAAGAGTCCGCCGAACTTGCGGTCCATCTCGCCGGTCATGTCGGCCTCCTTCTTGAACGCTTCCAGCGCGTCCGTGTACCCATTGCTGCCTAGGTAATCGGCGATCGCCTTGTTCCTGTAACAATAACAAACATGTACGTTAAACTCTCGATGCATTGTTTTCCATACTCACGAAATGTTTCGTAAGATATTTTACCAACATGGCTGATGCAGAGAGGCGATTTAACATAAAATACTTGCGGCGCAGTGAACAATTGCCCACTCTGTTCATGTCTGACACGAGCTTTTGGTGCGAAATGGCTGTCCAGTCTAGCTCAGTGCCTATTCATTCCGGAATTTGGAACCAACTTAACTGGTAAAGGAGAGGTTTTCGCGCAGAACCAGTAAGATTATGCTTCCGTAAGTCTTAAGTGCACCTTCCGTGACGACTTAAGCTTACCATTCTGGGTGTATTTGCCTAACCTAACACGTCCTACTCGTTAGAGATTAACTTGAGCTACGTAAATTACTTACAGTTTTAGAACGGTGTTTCTCTATGGGGAGAAATCTTGTGCAGAAACTTGTGATATTCGCATATAAATGCGATTGTCTTGTCTGAAGATAAGCAGCAAAAGATGGTCGACTACAATAGATGAGAAATGGCTTTAATGGTATTCTGAGAACTGGTTAATTTATGTGATTGTTTGGATTTGATCGACTCTAATGCTTATGAGAATAGAAAAATTTGATTGAATTAAAATCTCTGCCTGTATTATTTTATTATCACTCACTGGGGTTGTCTGGAACGGGGCGACATAATTTTAAACAAAAATTCGCACAAAGAAAACCTAGAGCATATATATCATTCAAGTTTCTGCCAGACTGAGAATCAGATCTTGAACTGTCTGCTCCAAATGCGGATAAATTATTAACTAAGCTGCGCGGGTCAAAATGTTAATTAACTAAGTTAATAGATTTATATCTGCGCGTAAAGTATCTACCTATACATAACGTAGGTAATTAAGTCAACTTGTGAGCATATTATTACAGTTTTTTTTAAATAACATTCAAAATCATATTGCAGACGCAAAAACAGTAGGTACCAACCACGAACTTAATTAGAAGGCAACCAAGCACCATGAAAACGGATGTTTTTAACGTTTACGTATAGCACGACATACATGAAGAAATCTAAGTAAAAAACAGACTAAAATCCCCAACATCTGACGTTGGAACTTCCCGGAACATCGGCTTGAAAGGGAATCCATGTTGAGCTGAGACATGTGTGCACTTAATTTATTGCCGCCCTATATTTCGATTGCGGATGCTGTAATCTGAGTGAAACCAGATATTTTCAGAGGATATCAAAGAATTTAGAAGTCGTAATATTGGTAAATAATAAGATAAAGATGTAAACTGAAGACGAGAATTTGTTATTTCATCAGAGAAGCAAATCGATATACGTGTTAAGAAATACAATCAAGGAATCTTTTGAAACAGAAGTAACTACGAAAGTACAGTATCAATCTCCTCAATCTTTGCAATATTGATCAAGTATAGGAGCAAACGTTGGCAGGAAGTGTCTTGCACGTCTCAGTCCAGCCGTACATTTTGTTCAATAAAGTCATAAAAAATGCAGTGGTTCTACGGGAAGTAGAAAACTTGACTCCTGCAGGAAAATGTCGGCAAACTGCTTTCGTAGGAAAAAGTTTGCTTTAAGATATACGTATATTTATCTTTCCCTTTTGTAAAAAAAAAAAAGGTATTCAATGTTAGGGTAAAGCGGACAATACGATGCGATCAGTTTATATCAAATGTAAAATAGGCAAATCAATATCATTTTTGTCTACAAAGTTTAATAGCGGCTGTCACATCACATCAGCAATAAACTCAAGACCCTTTCAAGGTAATTTCAATCAGCTGTTCTATGATATAACACACATCTCAACGGAACGAAACGGTAATCGACGAGGTCAAACGTAAGTGGTGGGAATATTAAGCTGCACGTTTTGCAGACCATACAATCTATAATTTCACTCACACGGCTACAAATTACGCGCAAGCGCATACGCAATTATGGATAAAACTTGCTGATTTGCTCAATAAGAGATCCATCGACAAGTGGTTGTTTCCTCACATTATTTTGATTATTTAGACTGTGTAATTGAAAAGGACAGTAGTTCGCCAACCTTGTGGTACAGATAACATTAAAGATAAATTATTTCTCTTCAACATTTTACTATAACACGTATTGTAAACAAAGGAATATTTCTCTTATCGTCTAGTAACACGACTATTACACACTAGAAACGTGTAAATAAAGGGTTTTAGATTGTGCGTGAGAATTACAATATTTTAAAACGATCATTAACAATAATTTACGCACTTTAATAGTACTGTACTGATGTAATATACAGGAAAACGTTTAATAGGTAAGCATTGCAAACTAGGCGACGTCTCTGCAACGAGCGTAATTCTAAACAATTATTATAATGACTAGCTATGACAAACGCGAGAAGTGTTATAGATCCTCTTACGCAAAGAATAACACTTCGTAGAGTTTTACAAAGCCTTAAGAGAAGAGCTTTGGAATCACGATTGGAGTGAACAATATGATTTTAATTTCGGAATTATGGGATGGCGTATTGGACTCATGATTAGGACTACTGCCGAAAGTCACTGTTCTACTTAAGGGCTTTTGGTGCAGAAAGCTGAATTTAGGCCTGCTGCTATTGATATTAATAGCAACCAACTTAATTAAATTACAGCCGGAAAAGTCTACGTCCTGTATAACCCTGGGATTTAAGCCGAATGTGCCCCAATTCCATAAGCTCTCTTGTCACGCCGTATTATTTCATATTCAGCAAGGACATACTTCACGCGCATTAATTTTAGACTACCAATTTAAAATAAAAGTTATTAATTACCCAGCAAACTCAGATACTTTTGCACACACACACACACACCTACCTATCGTATGATGAATATTTTTTCAGTTTTCTTTCTTATGAGAGATATCGTATAGATAACGGCAGCGCTACCATACCTACCTAATCACGGCGGGCCAAAGGTCGGCGTCCTACATAAACCATACATAAACGTCGGCTTCCGAGTTCAAGCCGAACTTGCCCCAGTTCGATAAGCCGCCCTAGCCGCGACGCCTCATGACTGGTATCCATAATTATCAAGCCGTCGTCTGCATCATTTCGAACGAGACTCGACATTCCGACTGTCGATGGCCACTATCTTCATTGCTGATGACTGATGAACGTACCTTTATAGCACCATTCAGTAAGTCTATAACCTTTCTATAAGTGTTTTACATACCTAACCAAATATGGCTTTTTTTCAATTCGATATTTTGGATTGTTTTTAAGAGTTATTATAAGGTTCCTTTTCTTACATCATTTTGATTTTTATTTATTTTTGTATTTGGCAATCGTCAACCCAGATTTGGGGACACTTCTGCCAGTGTCGAGCTAGAATTCTTCTAATATTTCCATTATGGTCTTATGAACAAAAACTTTACGACTTTTCTCGTTTACTTCTCGTTCGAGCAAACTCAAAGGTAGATTTTTTTGAGAATACTTATGTCAATATGTTTATTAATTCTGTTTATAGCGTATGACACAGCGACTTACTAAGTAGATGAGGTCACCCAAACCAGCTGAGAACACTTTAGCAGACGACGGCTTGATAATTATGGATACCAGTCATGAGGCGTCGCGGCTAGGGCGGCTTATCGAACTGGGGCAAGTTCGGCTTGAACTCGGAAGCCGACGTTTATGTATGGTTTATGTAGGACGCCGACCTTTGGCCCGCCGTGATTAGGTAGGTATGGTAGCGCTGCCGTTATCTATACGATATCTCTCATAAGAAAGAAAACTGAAAAAATATCATCATACGATAGGTAGGTGTGTGTGTGTGTGTGCAAAAGTATCTGAGTTTGCTGGGTAATTAATAACTTTTATTTAAATTGGTAGTCTAAAATTAATGCGCGTGAAGTATGTCCTTGCTGAATATGAAATAATACGGCGTGACAAGAGAGCTTATGGAATTGGGGCACATTCGGCTTAAATCCCAGGGTTATACAGGACGTAGACTTTTCCGGCTGTAATTTAATTAAGTTGGTTGCTATTAATATCAATAGCAGCAGGCCTAAATTCAGCTTTCTGCACCAAAAGCCCTTAAGTAGAACAGTGACTTTCGGCAGTAGTCCTAATCATGAGTCCAATACGCCATCCCATAATTCCGAAATTAAAATCATATTGTTCACTCCAATCGTGATTCCAAAGCTCTTCTCTTAAGGCTTTGTAAAACTCTACGAAGTGTTATTCTTTGCGTAAGAGGATCTATAACACTTCTCGCGTTTGTCATAGCTAGTCATTATAATAATTGTTTAGAATTACGCTCGTTGCAGAGACGTCGCCTAGTTTGCAATGCTTACCTATTAAACGTTTTCCTGTATATTACATCAGTACAGTACTATTAAAGTGCGTAAATTATTGTTAATGATCGTTTTAAAATATTGTAATTTCTCACGCACAATCTAAAACCCTTTATTTACACGTTTCTAGTGTGTAATAGTCGTGTTACTAGACGATAAGAGAAATATTCCTTTGTTTACAATACGTGTTATAGTAAAATGTTGAAGAGAAATAATTTATCTTTAATGTTATCTGTACCACAAGGTTGGCGAACTACTGTCCTTTTCAATTACACAGTCTAAATAATCAAAATAATGTGAGGAAACAACCACTTGTCGATGGATCTCTTATTGAGCAAATCAGCAAGTTTTATCCATAATTGCGTATGCGCTTGCGCGTAATTTGTAGCCGTGTGAGTGAAATTATAGATTGTATGGTCTGCAAAACGTGCAGCTTAATATTCCCACCACTTACGTTTGACCTCGTCGATTACCGTTTCGTTCCGTTGAGATGTGTGTTATATCATAGAACAGCTGATTGAAATTACCTTGAAAGGGTCTTGAGTTTATTGCTGATGTGATGTGACAGCCGCTATTAAACTTTGTAGACAAAAATGATATTGATTTGCCTATTTTACATTTGATATAAACTGATCGCATCGTATTGTCCGCTTTACCCTAACATTGAATACCTTTTTTTTTTTTACAAAAGGGAAAGATAAATATACGTATATCTTAAAGCAAACTTTTTCCTACGAAAGCAGTTTGCCGACATTTTCCTGCAGGAGTCAAGTTTTCTACTTCCCGTAGAACCACTGCATTTTTTATGACTTTATTGAACAAAATGTACGCTGGACTGAGACGTGCAAGACACTTCCTGCCAACGTTTGCTCCTATACTTGATCAATATTGCAAAGATTTGAGGAGATTGATACTGTACTTTCGTAGTTACTTCTGTTTCAAAAGATTCCTTGATTGTATTTCTTAACACGTATATCGATTTGCTTCTCTGATGAAATAACAAATTCTCGTCTTCAGTTTACATCTTTATCTTATTATTTACCAATATTACGACTTCTAAATTCTTTGATATCCTCTGAAAATATCTGGTTTCACTCAGATTACAGCATCCGCAATCGAAATATAGGGCGGCAATAAATTAAGTGCACACATGTCTCAGCTCAACATGGATTCCCTTTCAAGCCGATGTTCCGGGAAGTTCCAACGTCAGATGTTGGGGATTTTAGTCTGTTTTTTACTTAGATTTCTTCATGTATGTCGTGCTATACGTAAACGTTAAAAACATCCGTTTTCATGGTGCTTGGTTGCCTTCTAATTAAGTTCGTGGTTGGTACCTACTGTTTTTGCGTCTGCAATATGATTTTGAATGTTATTTAAAAAAAACTGTAATAATATGCTCACAAGTTGACTTAATTACCTACGTTATGTATAGGTAGATACTTTACGCGCAGATATAAATCTATTAACTTAGTTAATTAACATTTTGACCCGCGCAGCTTAGTTAATAATTTATCCGCATTTGGAGCAGACAGTTCAAGATCTGATTCTCAGTCTGGCAGAAACTTGAATGATATATATGCTCTAGGTTTTCTTTGTGCGAATTTTTGTTTAAAATTATGTCGCCCCGTTCCAGACAACCCCAGTGAGTGATAATAAAATAATACAGGCAGAGATTTTAATTCAATCAAATTTTTCTATTCTCATAAGCATTAGAGTCGATCAAATCCAAACAATCACATAAATTAACCAGTTCTCAGAATACCATTAAAGCCATTTCTCATCTATTGTAGTCGACCATCTTTTGCTGCTTATCTTCAGACAAGACAATCGCATTTATATGCGAATATCACAAGTTTCTGCACAAGATTTCTCCCCATAGAGAAACACCGTTCTAAAACTGTAAGTAATTTACGTAGCTCAAGTTAATCTCTAACGAGTAGGACGTGTTAGGTTAGGCAAATACACCCAGAATGGTAAGCTTAAGTCGTCACGGAAGGTGCACTTAAGACTTACGGAAGCATAATCTTACTGGTTCTGCGCGAAAACCTCTCCTTTACCAGTTAAGTTGGTTCCAAATCTCGGAATGAATAGGCACTGAGCTAGACTGGACAGCCATTTCGCACCAAAAGCTCGTGTCAGACATGAACAGAGTGGGCAATTGTTCACTGCGCCGCAAGTATATTATGTTAAATCGCCTCTCTGCATCAGCCATGTTGGTAAAATATCTTACGAAACATTTCGTGAGTATGGAAAACAATGCATCGAGAGTTTAACGTACATGTTTGTTATTGTTACAGGAACAAGGCGATCGCCGATTACCTAGGCAGCAATGGGTACACGGACGCGCTGGAAGCGTTCAAGAAGGAGGCCGACATGACCGGCGAGATGGACCGCAAGTTCGGCGGACTCTTGGAGAAGAAATGGACCTCAGTCATCAGGCTTCAGAAGAAGGTATGGGCATCTTGAAACACTATAGCCATGTTCTCAAAGATGTTATTATTGTACAATAAGGAATAGCGTATTTCTTCTCACCATGATGGATATTTCTCACCGCAGTGAGAATCCCTGAAAAAGGTGCGCGTTAGCG